>OOFC01048939.1:10275-21070 GCA_900323345.1 Pseudochromis fuscus
CGGAGGTAAAACATTCCAACAAACAAACAACTTAAGTAATGATATGTGTGTGTGTATATATATATATTCCTATATATGTATATGTATATACATATATGTGTATATGTATGTGTATATATATATATATGGGTGTGTGTGTGTGTGTATATATATGTGTATATGTATGTGTATATATATGTGTGTGTGTGTGTGTGTGTGTGTGTATATGTGTATATATGTATATGTGTATGTATATATGTATATGGATATATGTGTGTATATATGTATATATATGTATATATGTGTGTGTGTATATATGTATATATATGTGTGTGTGTGTATGTATGCATATATATATGTATGTCTCGTACTGTGTAAACTGTTTTAAACTGTAACCTGTTTGTCAGGTGATGAGGCAATTGAGTGGATCAGCAAGGCCTTCTCAGATGAATCAGCCCTGCTAAAGCATGAGCTGGCCTACTGCTTGGGACAGATGCAGGACAGACGGGCTATTCCCATTCTGACAGTTGTTCTCAAAGACAAACAGCAGGAACCCATGGTCAGGCATGAAGCAGGTAAGCGTGCACTTACACATGATGATGAGGTAAAGCGCCAGGCCACTGCCACTTATTGTGACCACTTATTAGGAACACCTTCTTGGCATAGTTTTCACTAGAGGTTGGAAACCTCTTGAGATTGTGCTTTGATGGCCAATCTAGGCTTTTTTTAAGGTTGGACACTTTACTCAAAAATGGTTAATTACTCAAGGCTTCAATAACACTCTGCTTGAGTAGGACATCAAGTGGTCAATAAAATTAAGTGCAATCCAGACTTCTCATTTATTGATTCATGAACTGTTTGGGAGCTGTCCATGCACATTCCTGGTCGACTACACTGCATGGTTGTTTCAAGCTTAAAATAAAAAATATACATGAACTCATATTGAAGATGATGTTGTTTGGCATGTCTGATTGTAGTAGGCTATAGCTGTAAATCGAACCTTACATTTTGTGCTATGAATTATATTCTATCCTGCAACAAGTCTAAATAGCCCATAGCCTAAACAATGTTGAATAATGGGTGCTCAGGAGGCTAGATGGTGCATGTGATCTGAAGGTTTAGATCCAAAATGAAGCAGTAACATGGTTAATATGGCATTAATCACGAGATTTTTTTCAAAAGCATAACATGCATGCCTGACTCAGAGTCTGGCTGAATCATCGAGCTAGAAATAAAGGACTATGTAACAATTTTAGCCACATAAGTGTAACATGTGGCTCACCAATCGCTACGATATTTTCGTTCTAAATTTCTGTTACAATAATCACTAATACAATAATCACAATCAATTTGTGTAAAAAATAGACACAAAGTTAAAACAGTGTACACAAACTTTGGACTCTACCATTCTAGAAGAGACTGAAGCCCTGTGACACATTTAAAAAGATGGAAAAAGGTTAAGTGTAAACTTAGTGGATCATATTCCAACGGAAAACATGTTGTTTTCTGTTGTCTGTGGTCAGATGGTTTGTTCCTTTCGCTCTTAAAGCTTCATGTGCATATGAACATATACTGAAAATATTTCAATAGATATGTTTTATGTATATATCCACAAATGCACAGTGATGTCTGAAGCACTCAACTGCTTCATAGATCACTCAAGTGCTTCAAGTATCACTATTCACATGACTAAACCACACCTCGGCACAGTGGTTCAATACAACTGCTTCATGAGCACATAAAGTGCATGTATCTGAGCCTCGGGTGTCAGAGGATCATCACTATTTGTGACATGGTAGAGTATCATGCTGGAAGCAGTCATTAGAAGATGGTAAATTGTGGCCATATATGAATGCACATGGTAAGCATGTCATTCAAACTATGATTGCCTGATATTCAGAAATTCAAAGTGTGCCAAGAAAACACATTCCCCACACCAGTACACTACCAACACCAGCTCAGAGTGTTAGTTGAAGGCAGGTTGGGGCCAAACTGATGTAAGCTGTTGAAGTCAAATTCTGAGTGTACTATTGGCAGACTCAGCAGAAATGGAGATTCATCAGGCCAGGCTAGAATTTTTCATTCTTCAGTTTTGCTGAGTCTCTGCCCTCAGATTTTATGCACATGGTGTAAGTTCTTTGAGCATACAAAACTACAAAACACTTATCCACATGTGTTACTGAATATTTCAGAACAGAAGGTCAGTAGTTTGTTTCACACATAAGTTCTTGTTTAATCAAAGGACAATTTGATTCCTCCTCAGATGTTTTTTCCACAAGCTGTACAGCTTTGACAACTGTAGAATCCACTTCTCTGTATGAATAGTACTCAGATTGTGTATTTTAAATGTGGGCCTGTTAAAGAGGTCAATTAAAAAAACTTAACTTAATAAGCTAACTGACCAACATGAAAAGGCACCAGACAGTGGAGTGAGATTTGAGACCGGTGAGGCACCCAGTCTTTGAGAGTCAGGTTTACAAACATATGAACCCAAAAGAGTAGCTTAAATTCACCATTCAAATGGCACCTTGCGCACTGACTACTTGTTCTTGTTCACACACAGGGGGATAGCAACAGACTTGTGCTGATTGCACATGCTCAACCCAATTTGTGAGGGATTGTGCAACCTGAGTTGAGGCTCAGCTCGTTGCTGCCTCACCTCACCTCTCTCCCCTGTATTTGAACAAGAAAGATACAAAATCAGCAATTTTTGGCAATAAAAATGATTGGAATCATACAAAATTATTAAATTTATAACACAGATCAGTGGACAAATATTGATATTTATTTTTTTCTTGCACATCACTGCCTGCAACAAAATATGTTCTTACGTCACATGTGCAACCTTTTTTTACATTTGGAAAAAGTATGGATGCCCTCACAAGGGTTTGGGCACTGTTTCTTGTCCAGCCACTTTTTTCTTGCTTGTTTCTACAAGCTCAGATACTGCTCCACGTTCAAGAGCACAGGTGACCCCAAAACTACATTTATGAGCCTCCTTATGGGTCCACACGATCGATCCTGGCACCATGTTTCATGCTTTGGGGAAGTGACGTCAAGAGACGGAAGCTAACTCAGATTGGATAGGATCTGGGGAACTACTGCCACCTAAAGGTCTGGCATGCTAATGAATGTCCTTAAATACGCACTTATGCGGTTTGGGGTGGATGAAATGTTTTTTTTTTCTAAAAACTAGGTGTGTGTACGTACTTTTTTTTTTCTAGATGGGGTGCAGGATATTTGGTTTTACAAAAACCCTGCTACGTGTGGACAAGGCCTAAGACACACGGCTTTCATAAAAATAGACACGACTAACTAATATAAAACTGAAAGAAAAGTCCAAATCAGGACAATTAGACTAGTAGAATATACTAACCTGATTGGCCTGTATTTATTGGCGATTCTTCCGAGGGACCATCTTTGGATGTCTCGGCCTGCAGAATCCAGGATCTACGCAGCTCCACTGGTATCAGAAAAAAATAATAAACCGTTCCCTCAGTGTAGTAATCTGTGCCCTGTGTTTAATGAACCATTTCCTCTGTTTAGTAATCCATGCCCTCAGTTTAATAAACCATTCCCTCGGTTTAATAATCTGTGCTCTTGTTTTAGTTAATGATGTCCTTTAGAGTGGCGAAAGATGTGACACATTATAGCTTAATCTGGATTTAGTCCATATGTCTGGAGGTTGCATGATCTCCACTGCATGCAAGCAATGTATGCTGTGAGGGATTTATTTCAGGTTCCAGATCCCTGTGGTGAAATAACGGGTGATGATCTTTGCATCATTGTTGAATAGGCATGAAACCAAACTATGAGTCTTCAAAAATGATGAATCATTCCATTTCTACAGCAACTACTTGCATGTAACAGAGATTCATGATGCAACTTCTGGTGAGTCAGATTTCCACACTCATACTCATGACAGTGGGATCCATCTGGTTCCATAAAGTAGAATTAAATAAAATCTTGTAAATTACCGTAGATATTTTCTCAGTTTAATCAGTGTCCCCACACTGTTTTCTCACTTCATCATAACGTATTATATTGTGTGATTGGGATTTGTAATTTCATAAATAACATGAATCAACATAACATGATAGTGTTTTGTTTCTGGTGTGACACCAATACACTTCTGTAGTGTTTATTGTGAATTTTGCTCAAAAGGATATCATTAGCTACACCAAGGGCACAGATTATTAAATTGAGCGAAGGATTTATTAAACCATGGGCACTGATTATTGAACTGAAGGAATGGATTACTAATTTGAGGGAACAGATTAATGTTTTTCTCTTCACCTGATACCAGGCGGGGTCTGCAATGATCAGCAACCAGGAGTGAGATCTTGTGCTAAAAACCATGTTATAGGAAAACTAGAAAAGCACTCTGAGAGCGCAGACCTCCGCCAAGCACTGTTAGGGCCAATTCATACTTTGTGCGTAACATAACCTCCTTGGCGGAGGTAATAAAACTGTGTGGTCATTTGTCTGTGTAGCGTGACTGTGCAAAAAGGTCAACATAGATGTGCAAACTAACCAAGCTAAAGGAACTAGTGCATAAAGTCAACATAAATAAATTAGCGAAACTAAATCACAACATCTAACAATGTATGGCTGCAAGTGTGTCCACCTTGTTGAGTCAGGGCAGCTTGACTTAGAGATTGATGCAGAGATTTCTTCTTTTATCCAATTGGCTTCTTTCGTTCTGACTGACTGGTAGGGAGCAGGTTTTAACCTCTGTGGGGTTGAGAAGAAGGTAATTCATAACCCTTATAATTAGTGCTCCTGGGTGTTGTAACAACTTGCTGATGGTGTTACCTCAGGCCAAGTATAAATGACCATTGTTGGAGTGGTCCCTTAAGATAAAATATGGATATTTGTTGAGTCCTCTGGGAAAGGGTGAGAGGGCCTCACTGCGTACTTTGGGGCCCACTCTGTGGAGAGAATGAAACTGACATTAGTTACACACATGCACAGGTTTAGACTACTAACCTGTCACACACCAGACAACCTTTGTTAGCAGCAGAAGAAAATGTTTAATAATTCCAGTACTCAGGATACAAACACACATGAGATCTAGAACTAACAGTGGTGTCTGTCTGTGTGTCTTCAGGGGAAGCTCTGGGAGCAATCGGTGATTTTGAGGTTCTGGACCTACTGAAAGAATACAGTCAGGATCCTGTCATTGAGGTAGGAGCATGACACAAAACACAGCTATAAATACACAAAACATTGGACCAGAATTTATTTAACTGCATGTAATAAATATGCAGAGGACGACTGTCATTTGGGTTTGTGTCATTACTGGAGTAATTTTTTAAAATGATATTTGTTTTTAAGTTATGTGAGCTAGTTGTGTCTGGTTAGCACTTTTTTCTCCTTTGTATTACTTTGTGTAAATGTTTTGACCTTTCACAATAAGTTCACCAACCATATACGCAAAAGTATATCATTCTACACATTTGTACACACTATAGGCCTAAAGTTTGGACACACCTTCTCATTCAATGTTTTTTCTTTATTTTAATGACTATTTACATTGTAGATTTTCACTGAAGGCATCAAAACTGAATGAACACACGTGAAGTTATGTACTTAACTAAAAAAGGTGAAATAACTGAAAACATGTTTTATATTCTAGTTTCTTCAAAATAGCCACCGTTTGGTCTGGTTACTACTTTGCTCACTCTTTGCATTCTCTCCATGACCTTTGAGTTGACTTGTTCTGAGATAGGAAAGTCAGAATTTTCTTTTCCAGAATCTCTTCTCTGAGCATAAGAAAAGCAAACAGCAACAATCTATACCAAACTCAACTGAGCCACTGATACTGAAGAACAGGGAAAACACCTATTTTGCTATTTTTGTCTTTAACAGCAAAAGTGTTGGTAAGATAATTTTATGTTTGTGATGCTCGTGCAAATAGGTTTAGTAGCTATAGATGAAAGAAAAAGTGAAAGAGGTTACCATGTATTATTTCAGTTCTGTGGCATTGACAAATTAAATGGTACCACTAAAGTATTTCCTCTTTGGATTGTATCGATATTTGGTCTAGGACAGTGGTCCCCAACCACCAGGCCGCAGACCAGTACCGGTCCGTGAGGCATTTGGGGCTGCACAGAAAAAATATATATAATTTCCGTTGTGCTGACTATTAGAGTCTAAAAGATGTTTTATTTTGAAAAATGACCGGATTCTCTCTGACTTAACTTTCACCTGTGCCTCTTGACATGTCAATATGCTTGTCTTGGTCACATGATAGGACATATCAGATACATTACCCAAAAAATAAGCCCGCAATCTAGCGAAAATGAGTAAAAAAACAAACGTCTATGGAGAGCTTCTTTGCAAAGGGGAAAAGACCAACCCTTTTACCCCGAACATGTAGCTGCTGACAGAAAGTGACATGTGTCTATGAAATCACCATAATTCCTCTGCCATTCGCGCTAGTGAAATGATTCCAGCTGATTCTGAAAGCCGACAAACAGAGCTTCTGTACGCTACCATAATGTAGGTATATGTATGGAACGCTGCACATCACGGCATGATTCCATTCCCCTGCGTTAGTGCTGTAATGTATGTAATATATACGAATCGCTCCACTTGTCAGCTTTCAGAATCAGCTGGAATCACGATGCTAGCGCAAATGGCCAAAGAATTACAGTAAGTTAGTTTATGCTCGTCACTCTGTATCGCCAGCGATATGCTCAGTATTAGAGGTTTCATTTTTATGCCGGTCGTGTCATTTTATTTTTGCTGTATTTATGTGGTAATGCTTACATTAAACTCATCCGTGGTGCAAAAAAGGTTGGGGACCCCTGGTATAACCTATGGCAACTTGGGTAACAGTCTAGATAGTAATTGTTTAATATTTAATATTATTCAATTAATACATTTTACCTTTCAATCCCATATTTGAACAAATAATCGAATATCAAATACAAAGTGACAGCTCTACTGTCACCTGTGGTGCTTTCAAGTGATGACAGAGGGTTGTGGTGTTTTAACATGCTTGAACAATATCGTCTTTTGTTGCATGTCTGTTGTCTCAAACTTGAAACAGGCTACTCTCATATCACTGAAATGCTGGTTTACTAAGTGATGAACTTGGGGTCCAGGGTTACTATTTCTCAATCACCACTCTTGTTTGTTTATAGTGGGCGTGTAGGCACAGTGTGATTCTACCACAAAACCAAACCGACCAAGGATCATCCAATGGTCATGATGATCTTTTGGCCAAATGGCCCGCCCTAAGTTTCTTCCCTCCAGCGGGTTGTGTTGTGACTGTGCCTCATCTGAACATCAATAATAGAGTTTGGGAACATATGTCATGCCATAGTGGATTATGGGATGCGTCTGCTATGTTTGTGCTCTGCAATTGTAAACAGCCAAATAGAGTCAGGAGCCAAAAATGAATACGTGACAGACATAATATGAATATCACAATACACATTTTACAGGAAACCAAGC
Source organism: Pseudochromis fuscus (assembly GCA_900323345.1). Taxonomy (NCBI): domain Eukaryota; kingdom Metazoa; phylum Chordata; class Actinopteri; family Pseudochromidae; genus Pseudochromis; species Pseudochromis fuscus. The sequence goes on from OOFC01048939.1 coordinate 17,719, forward strand.
AAATGGCTGATGCATTCAAGCCTGTAGTGCTGTTTCTGAAAGTTACAAATCTGTAACAGCGCAAGGGAAGCATTGGTCTTTTTGGGAACGTTGTTTTTTCCACCTTTATGGAGTAGATTAATGTTGTCTACCACAACCCTGGACATGACAATATCATGATTGCTTGTATGGCTGTGTTACACAACCAAAAGAGAAGGATGAACAGGTGTTTTAGCCCCAACCTGAACAGTGGGCTAAGAACATATGTAACTGATTAACTTCTCCCAGACTAGTGATGACACTTACTGTCACATCTCACCACGCAATATCTGCGTCCCATTGTTGATAAAATATAACGAATGACCGGAAAGTTCATTTTAGCACGCTAAAAAGTGTAGAAATCTATAGGAATGAATGTGGCTGCTTATGAGTGGGCCGTAAATCCCAAAATGCTTTGCAATGTGATGTCACGATCCTGAACTCTACAGCACACATTTGAAGTTGGTGAACAAGTGTGTGTGTCCTAAAAGTTAATGTTGATTCCCTGCAGGTTGCAGAGACATGTCAGTTAGCTGTTCGTCGACTAGAATGGCTCCAGAGTGGAGGAGAGAAACAGTTGAATGGAATAACAGAGAAGAACCCCTACTGCTCTGTAGACCCTGCCCCTCCAGCAGCGAGGAGGAGTGTGTCAGAGCTCCGCTCTACCCTGCTGGATGAAAGTCTGCCACTTTTTGAACGCTATCGTGCCATGTTTGCCTTGCGTAATTTGGGTACAGAGGAGGCTGTGCTGGCACTGGGAGACGGTAGGACACAAGACTATAGTACATTGAAGCTTGTGTATTACTTATAGTCACTAAGAAACTCAACTTAAATGTGATCAATTTTGATGGTTTTAATGTTTTGATAGTTTTGCGACTGTTTTTCATTTTAGCTGTATTATCACTTTACCTAGTGGCTTTCACCACTAGCTCACAGTATTACTTAGTATATACAATTACAAGAACCCACAGCAAATGAACATAATGTGTTGTTTGTTTCTAGGCTTGCAGTGCTCCAGTGCTCTGTTTCGTCATGAGATTGGCTATGTCCTTGGTCAGATGCAACATCCAGCGGCGGTCCCAGCCCTGTGTGCAGCTTTGGAGTGTTCTAACGAGAACCCCATGGTCCGACATGAGGCCGCTGAGGCTCTTGGATCGATTGGCAAAGATGAGTGTATGGCTGTGCTACAGCGTTACTGTGGAGACCAAGAACGTGTGGTCAAGGAGAGCTGTGAGGTCGCTCTGGACATGCTGGAGTATGAGAACAGTGACCAGTTCCAGTATGCAGATGGGCTGGTCCGGCTGCAGGGTTGAATGTCTCAACTGACTTTTTAACACCTTTCCTTTCTCTACCATTACCTTGTACAGCCTAAAAGGACAGACTACACAAAACTCCTGCACTATAAATTAAAATGATTAAATCCTCTGGAATAAAGCCTTGTCATATGAAAAATATTTTGCAATTATAATCTAAAACTTAGGAGGTGTCAGAGGACAAGTGGAGCAGTGTCTTTTGTGTCGTTTCCCCTTGTAAGGTGCCTCTCCATTCAAATAAATAAAACACAGCGAATGTATTTGTAAACAGCTCAAAGCTGTACAACTTAATCCAGAAGTGTGAGTCATTATATTTCTTATCTCCTATTAGGATGAGTGTTATGAAAACTGCATTACATTATTTTTCTTCTGAAGACACACACTGTTCTTTCTTACTGTTTTGGAACTGCATATGATTCCTATAGAAGGGAGGAGATGGTGCAAGGTTCCCTCTACTGGTTCTGATAGAGGATAGAATATAGTGTGATCAAGCTTATGTGTTGTGGATTTACAGTAAGTTGGAAGGTACAGTGTGTCATCTGCTACAGAGATTAACATTGTGGTCGAGCCTCAGCTCCTCATCGTTCTCTGGTAGATTTCTGATTTTTTTTACAGTGTGTGTCTTTGTCTTTGAACATAAATTGTGGTTTGTATTTTTATTTGCACATCTGTTCAGGCTACTTGGGGAAATTGATGTCATCATAGTTGATCTTTTTGTACATTTTCTTTTGGACAGTAAAGGGAGAATGTGAATAACGGGCTGGTGAAACAGACCAGAATACAGATGCCAAGGCATCAGGGCTAATGGATCAGTCAGTGGTTTGAGCATAAAATGATGTAACAAAAACATCTACATGCGATTTTGAGCTATATTTCACACAATTCTCTCTGCCATTATTGTGTAAATGCAACATCAGCAATAGGTTTCAGAAGGATATTAATGTTAAGGCAGTGAGCATGTTGGTAAGCAGAGTTTGGACATTCCTCCCACGCAGGTCAAATTTGTGCAGTGGCTTTCTGAATGTAGGCACAGCAACAGAGTTACCTACAGATCTTGTGATGAAACTTTGGGGTAGTTCAGTTCTGTTCTGTTCTGTTATATAAAACATTAAACATATACAGCATTTGGGTTGAACTTGCTGGGGTGACAGTCAAATAGACAAATTGAAATCGACTAAACTTAATTTTTTTTTCTTTTTTTTTTTTAAAGAGTGGAATGATTTATCTTAAATAATTTGTCTGACTTATTAATTATCTTCAGTCAGAAGATGCAGCTAGCAGTCCTGGTGTGAACATAATTCAGTTAATCTTAATCTGCATTAAGAGATGACAATACAGAGACGGACTAAATCCATAAAACCACTGTGGCATGTTCTCAAAGAGCCTTCAAATGTTGTACTAACAAGAACTGGTGCTCTTTTAAAGCCTAAGGATGGTCACACCAGAAATTGATTTTAATTATTTTTTTTATTTCTAAGTTTAATATTTTAGTTAAATTCTGAAGGTTTCAGTGAACTAACTAACCAGTTGCATGACGATGGGCACTGGAGGTGTACTTACTGCTGCAGTGGTTTGAAGGCTTTGTGTCATTGTTAATGAATTTGTTGTTATTTGTTGTTATTTGTCTAAGCCCCCCACAGGCACAGTTCAATTAATGAGAGGACTTTACTTTTTATACTCAAACCTGTGGTACATATATCCATAGTAGGGTGACTGTGAACTGGCCTATTGGGAAAAAGATGCCCCTGAGCTTGAACCTCAGCCTGAAGGCCAATCAAAAGAGACTGAAAACAGGTCAAAACAATCTAATAAGCAATTAAGGTCATCATAAGATCTATGGGCTTCTGAATTATGGTGTTACAGTCTACTGGGCTGTTCAAAAAGAGATGCAAAATAAATGCAAGGAGACCACAAAGACATGAAGCTGACATAACAGAACACATTAAAAGGAAGCCAAATGCATGCAGAATAACTGCAAGAGGACACAGCATGTCGGTGGTGTTGTCAGTCTACATATATAT
>OOFC01048942.1:0-22066 GCA_900323345.1 Pseudochromis fuscus
TTTTTTTTTTTTTTTTTTTTTTGCTCTTTATTAAACCATGCACACACACACATAGTCACACAAATACTCAGAGTGAATTACACTGTGTCATTTCCACAGTGATAAGAGAAGAGCAGGTCCTACACTCTGCTGATAAAATCTGAGGAAGGAGACACAGTGAAGCCCCCCCACCAGATCCCAGCCCTCCCTCCTGGAAGGAGGAGGTGGAGGCAGAGGAGGAGGAGGGTGTGGTGCATTGAGGGGAGGGGGTCAGGTGTTAAGACTGACCTCATGTCCAGCGGGACAGCTGCTTTCTTTGTCCACAACCGTCAGATAAAGTCAGTCAACGAGGCCATTGTTGTGGCAGGTAACTGTTTTTACATGCAACTTAAAAAGTGTCTGTGGGCGTCACTCAGAGATTACCGCTTGAGATTTATTAAAATGGTTAGTGATAAAAAGAACAATGGGACTTAAGCGGGCTGGGTAAGTGGGCCTAATTCACGGCAGGAAGGAGAGCCAATGCAGCTCCACACCTACAAACAGAAAGGGTCTGGGGAGGATGAATGCCTCGGCCACTTTGCCATCAATTAGCAAACAAGCTCAGTGCTCGGATTGTCTGCAGGACAAAAAAGAAGAAAAACAATACGCGATTGTTATGGGACAGTGAGGAGCAGGCGAGCTCAGAGATAAGTTTCCAGGCTATTGTCCAGGTGGCAGCGGGGAGGAGAGGAAGATGGCTCGCTCCTGGATGAATTCAATCAAGTGAATGTTCCAAATAATGCTGTAACATAATTATCCTGTCCCCTGTGTAAGGCAACCTGCCAGCACCCAGAGGACACGATGTTTAAATTAGGAGATTTCAAGGAAAACTGTGGATTACATTTAGATTTTTTTCCCTCATACTGTAAAACTGCAGCTACTGTAAACTGAATGTATGTAGCTGTCTGCACATGCTGAGCTCTTCTCTTGCTTGATAAATATTTTGAGATTAAAAGCGGTGATCCTACAGATGTTCGGGCAGACATGCACGGCAAGCGTATGTTTTTCGTGTTAAGAGGATACATTTAATTCAACTAAAGAATAATTATTGAAAATACTAGGCTGCAATCCTAATCTGGGGTCCAATCAAAGCATGAGCCTTAGTCAGATTAAATCTATCCCCCCACATTTCCATCTGCTTCAAGACATCTCCAAAGAAATACACATTTTCGTTGGAGGAGAAAACAACAGAATTAAAGTGTCGTCCTGCAGCGGTTTTAACGTCAGTGTTTGCAGAATCAGTTTGTATTAAATAGAAGAACCTTGTCCTGGCACCGCAGCAAGTGTGCACAAAGGGACAGAGCAGGAAGGCATTCCTCAAGTTCCTTGACCCACACATTTGCACACATACACACATGCATGCATACACACACATGCACTCCACCATTACCAAGCCTATGACTTTATGTGCAATCAGCTTGTATATTGCTTGGGTGCATTCCTAAATCCGCAAGCAGCAAATTTGGGCTTGGGACGGACAGTGGGATTAATCAGCGGGATGTTAAAAACGGCTGACATCATCATACACAGTCAGGTTCAACTGGAAAGTTTTGTCAGACGCAGTAGGAGCAGCTACTATCACCTGCTTCCCTTCACCTTCTTCACCCTGTTGCTGTTCTTCAACAAGCACATATGAAACATGGACACTAGTTAGCATGTAACCCCTGACTGTGCACTCGTTAACTGTGGTAAATACTCAGTTTGACTGAGTGTTAGAAGGATGAGTTGAATCGAAGGCGAGTTTCAAGGAAGAAAATTATTATTAGAGGTCGATTATAACAGCAGTGACATCAAGTTATTCCAGTAGAGTTGCAGACTTGTAGAGTCCAACATAGAACAAGCTTCTGTATTTTATTAGCTCTTCTGTCAGATTGGACACTGATGCATTAAAGAAGTACCGTATTTTCCGGACTATAAGCCGATACTTTTTTCCGACGCTTTGAACCCTGTGGCTTAAACATCGGTGTGGCTCAGTATCGGCAGCACGAAGCTCGTTAGCTTTTTACAAGCTAGCAAGCTCCGTGCCGCCGATACATTTAGCCTCGTCACATCAGACCCGGTCAGAGTGGACCACATGAAACTGTTCTAATAAATTCAATAGCGGCTTATAGACAGGTGCACTCAATAGTCCGGAAAATACGGTAGTTGTGCTGACACCAAAGCTCATGATACAAATACTTCTTCATGCAAACATACCATCCCACTGATGATTGGGCAGGTTTCCCACAAATCATCAATCCCCTTCTCCTCCTGAATGCTGCTGCTAACAGTGTTAGCTAGCACTTTACACGGTGGCTTTTTTATGGGCATGTGAGTGTGTAAAATTGTGAGGCAAAAAAAAAAACTTACAAAGCCCTTTGTAGACCTAAGCTAAGTAAGGATTTTTTATATTATTTGCTATATAAGGGCAGTGCATTTACCATTGAGTAGCTTGCTAGCTGATGGTTAGCAGGGTGAGACACTCAGATGAGATTGTAAACAAAGTGTTTCTAGAAAACATTCAGAGAAATTTCACCTTGAAGAAGCAAGGAATTTTATTTTATTTTTATTTTTTTACTGCAAATATATGTGTTTAATTATGTTGTTTTACTAAAGTGTATTTACCCAAAGAGCAGTGCTGTGTGTCCTCTCCGCAGACAGTGATTTGTAGCCTGTCTCCTCCTGAGAGTGACAGGAGATGACAGCAGGCTGCTATTACCTCCTCTCTCTCAGACACGACCTCAGCGGCAGACATTCAGCCTGCGGCATTCTGGGGATTTTTATGATACAGTTACACATGTTCACATATGTCCGAGGGAATTAAGACGCATCGGACACTCCTGCCTGTCTCTCCTGGGCCCATGTCATACTTGGCCTCTTTGAATTTATGGCCTTGTCTGTCCACAGCTTGTTCCATTTCACACTGTGGATTATTTCATTACTCACTTTGCCTTTCACACTTACACATCCCAATATTTCAACCAGTGGCTCCTTCTCCATTTCCACCCCTCGAATAACTCAGTTTCAGTGTAGCTTGTTTTAGTCCCTCTTTTTTTTAATGACCGTGACCAATTGGATATGTTCTGTTGGCAACTGTCTTGCTGCTCTCAAACACTGAGCTATTGTGGAGAAGAAGAAAAAAAAACTGAGAGGGCCCTCTGGATTTTTAACTTGTGTGTGACAGTAAATATGTTTCATGTGACTGCACATCTACCAACTGTAGGGGGACAGTTTCCTGCACTTGAAGACTAATACATCCACTGCTACCTGAAAACATGACTTCATCTACTAATATAAAAACAGCTTAAAGTTTGACCAATTCACTACAGTGAAGATACTAAGTTGATTAGTCAGTGCAGGGAAATTAATACTAGTATTACCATAAAGCTCCATTTCTTTTTTGCTACATTAAATCTGAATCAAAACTCACTCCTAAATATAATATATGTGAATTTTCTTTAATATTAACTACAATTAAATACCCTGAATTTGGATTGATTTACTCTGCTGTCTAAAAGAATCATTAATCCATCCATAAAATATGCAAAGAAGATGAAATTTAACTGCACACTTTACAGACTGTCTCCATGCACCCTCTGTGGTCATGGTTAACGCTGCATCAGATCACACTGTCTAATATCCACCAGGCCCACTTAATAAATTTAATGGCCAAAACTGATATTAGCTTAACCTGCTACATGGCTGCTCACACCGCTCCATGTGTTGGCATGAAGGAAGACGTGCAGATCATAAACGAGGGGAGGAAGTATCATAATCTCTCATTACATCATTCATGGAGGTTATTGCAAAGACATAAACCACTGCTGCAGGAAATGACTTAACAACTGTCATAAAAGTCAGTTAAATACTCCACTCGCCCCTCTTACCCCCCATTTCCGATCAATATGTGTTGAAATAAGAGGGAAGTTTTTTTTTTTTAGATCCCCCACAGTCATGTTCACTCTCTGCTGAAAAGCTGTAATTAAAGTATTTTATTATTGGTCAAAACTGTGCAGGTTAAAGCCATGCATCGGAAAAACATCCCCAGCAATCATCACTGAATAACAGCTTCCTCTGTGATACCGATCAACTGATATTTAAATGGACGATTTTCAAGAATGGCTGGTTCATGGTGCATTCCAGCCAGCACCAGATGGGTCCTCTTTGAAGATAAAAGACCTGTAAATCTGTGGACAATGGCACAATGGATCAAACGCAATATGTGCAGTCAAGAATATCAGAAGCTGTTATGGGTAAGCCTTTTATCCACATCTCTAGGAAACTCCTCAAATAATTGTCCGCAGACTACTAGTTTTTAAACTCCACATGCTCGTGGTCTTTTCCCCTCCTGCGTTGACCCACTCGGTGCTCTCCTGAGGTCGTGTTTTTGGTGATGAGCCTTACTCTGAGAGTTACCTAAAGCCATTTTATCAACTAAAACAGTCTTGGTGGACCTCCCTCTCAGCTGTGTCCCAATTATCCCTGTGAATCTTACAGCAGGTATCCAAATGTCAAGCGTCTTCCATGTTATTTCTCTCGCAACTCCTCCGTGGAGTACATTCGGTAATTAGTACCTGTGGGATGTGTCAGTGTGATCAGAGGGCGAGGGCTAAGCATGGCTCCACACTCCAGCGGTCCTTCATAACGGCTCCGTGGTTGCATTGTTCAGACGGGGATTTTTGTTCAATAGAGCTTCTGAATCAGATGTTGCGGCGGTGTCAGCGGTGTGCAGGTATGGAGGCCCCGGCAGGTGGTGTGCTGAGGTGGATCTTAGTTTTCTCACAGCCTGGAAAGTTGCATTCCCACAGACAGAAAAAGTATGAGTTCATAAAGTTTAAGAGTAATTCCTCAGCAGGGATGTGACTTGAAGGGCAAAGAGGCTGGTCCTTTAAAGGATGCTGACAAAGGACTTAATGATCTCTTTTTCTCATCGAGTCAATTTATAATACACAAATACATTCGTCCATTAAATGTACTTTGGTTTAGAGTGCAGAGAAATGTTTCCACAGACTTTCTCCCTCTTCCATGATTTTGGACAAACAGGTACCAGGTAATACAAAGAGTTGTTTCAGGGAGTGTGTGACAGCCTCGAAAAATTCTCTCCACTCGTGTTGAATTAGGAAAAGACTTTCTGGGCCATTGTGCATCACGTAATAATCTCAGTTACCTCTAATGTTTTAAATGGCAGCAGGATACTTGGACTAAAGTGTGAGTGTGGTGGTAAAATAAAGTCTGAAACGTTAAGTAAACACCTTTTTGTACAGCTAATAACTTTTATACCACATTGATCCTCCCATGTTGCAAAGTTCATTTCAGTTTTTAAGAGTAATAGTCACGAAGTAAAAAATAATGGCAACCTGTTTCCTCATTACTTTGCAGTGTCCACATGTAGATAAAATAATCCATCATTAAAGGTATAATTTCCATATTTCAGCATCTTTACAGAACGCTTGCTTTTATTCTCCTGCAGCTTTGGTAAATCGGTAATAAAGCAACGCCGGGATGCTGCAGACAATCGACTGATGAGGCCGCTCAGCTCTGTGTCTCCGTTTGATCTAAGAGCTATTCTATGCAAAAGCACTCCCCGCTCGTTTTCTCCCCCTCTCCTCCCCCTTTGTCACTTAAAGAATGCTTGGCGCCTGTGGATTAATTAAAGTCTAAACATTAAATATTGATTGATGCATTATCAGTGGCTCACAGTCGCCTCCTCTCAGATTGATTTCCACTGTGATTTATTGTCATATTTGCAGAGTCATTTCACTTGATAACAAAGAGAAATTGCTTGCAACCTTGGTACCCCCACCATTAGCCCCCCACATTGACACGCTCCCTGGTAGTTAGCCCTCCTCCCATCATCCCCCTCTTTTCTCTCTTGTTTTCTGTTGTGTCTTTTTATCCTTTTCCCTCTCCTTAGTGACTTTTCCTCCCTCGTCTTCGATGTCATCCTCATGCCATTTGACAAGAAGTCGGCGCTGCTGCTCCTCTCGAACTTGTTTGTGGGTGCAGCTGCTTGGATTGCTGAAGATGCAGCTCAAATATATCAAAACAGCTCTTTGCATTCTTTAAAATAAAAAAAATCTCTTTCAATTCAGTAAAATTGTTGTATGTTTTTCCCATATCGGTACACCCAGCTGGCCAATCTGACAAAAAAGTGCCCCCATCTTTTTATAAACGTGCCTTTTATTCTACAATTTTAAAGAAAACAACAATGAAAAAAAACAGGAAGTAATTTCCTATCACAGATCTTTCCTCCGGTTGTCGTGCCATTTTCACGTGCCAAACATAATTTACGATTTTCCTCCTCAGCCGTCAACTGTGAACTCTATTAATTTGTAGGGGGTGAGTCTGATTTATAGGCGTATGAGCCCATGTATTCACATCATCATTTATTAGCCAGATATTTGCTGCCAACCCCCTGGATGATGGCATCTTCCTATTTCACACACATCGTGGACACATGCTCAAACACACAGAGAGACAAATAAAGAGACACGATGTATAAAATGAGACATATATATATTTATATAAGGAGAGGACATTTTGCATGAACTCTCACGTACTGACTTTACTCTCTCGACTTTTTCTCTTTGACCAGCATCACGTCAACTCTTCACCTTACTGTTAGCATCTAATTAACTTCTCTCTCCAGTATAATTTACGCTTCTATTCTTGTCCCAGCATTAGGGGCACACATTACGCTGCAATCCCGCTTATTTACACAATGTCAAAACAGAAAAATGCTTTGTTTACCAACACTTAATATTTTTAGAACTTCTTCTCAAATCAACTCATTATTTCCAGGACTTGGGACAAATTGAGTTTTCCTTGTTGCAATTGGATTTGGTGACATTGAATTATGAGATATGTCCTAATTTGTTTTGGTTGTGTGTGTGTGTGTGTGTGTGTGTGTGTGTGTGTGTGTGTGTGTGTGTGTGACATTCAACTAAGATCCACAGGTTGAAACACAAACCAGGGATGCTGCAGTCAGATGTTGTTGCGTCTCAGCCACCAGGACACCTCACCACAAGTTGTTAATTATTTAATTTTTTTTTTTTTTTCAGACAGGTTTTCACAGAAACACAAAATGACTAAACCCGCAGTCTCGACACGGAGAAAATCAAAAGCCACTAAAGTCAGATAAACCCCGTGCAACTTGCCAGTAACATGTTGTAACACTGATATCACGCAGCACTCAACATCTGCTCCAATGAATGATCTCGCTGTTAATTTGTACCAAGGCGTTTATTAAAAAGACTAAGTTGTTGAGAGTCAACCTCGGGCTAAACTTTTCTCGTCTCCACTAACAAACCAAAGTGACACAGCGGAGGCAACCCGTCTGACAGGGAAATTAATAGCGGAGGAGTGGCTCTCGCTGAGTGTCACCATGCCTCATAAGCCCGCATAATCCTCCCTACTGCCATTTGGTGGCACAACACTCGGGCTGGGTGAAGAGGCCATCCTCATTTTTTATCGGCCAATTAGCTCAGAAGAGGGGGACTAATTAGCGGGGGCTGGCTGGGAGACAGGCCAGGATCCTGTGGTTGGCCAGCGCTCATCGTCAGAATATGCTGGTGATGAAGAGGCCCGGGTGCCGTTCCAGAGGGCTGCTCCCGTCTTCGTGGTTGTCCTGCTTAATCCAATGTTAAGTAGTCCATATATGAAAGTTTTGTTGCCTCAAGGGAAATGTGCTGTCCACGGCTACCCCCCCTACATCCTAGACTACTGTTGTGTTCCTTCAGGAATCTCTGCAAACCCTTAAAAAGCCACACAACTACTCTGACTCTCTTGCCTTTGTTTATGCCTGGGGGACTTTTCTCTTAATTGCTTGCAAGTCTAATGGGAATAGTGTCTGGCTGCTAAATGACACTTGAAACCGGGATTGTGTTAACCAGAGAGAATGGTGTCATTTGCTGTCTTCAAAATGACTTTGTGTGTTCGTCAGTTAAAGTTTCTCTTAATTGAAGGTGAGGAGGAGGAGGAGGAGGAGGAGGAGCAGCAGCTTGAGATCGCTGTGTTAACCATCAAAGGCACCACCTACCCCCGGTTCATCCCCTGCATCCTGACTGTTTGGGAACATTTCGTGGCTGTGTGGTCTCGGCAGTGATGGCGATGAGGACTGGGAGTCATTCCAGTGAGCTTTTGCCCGCCTCGCTCCAACTCCTTCCTCCCTCCTTGTGTGTATACTTCTAATATTTCCACCACAGTAATAAAAAAATCCCCCTGCTTCAGTCACACTTTGGTCTCTCTCCTTCACAGGACTGACTGTATTAGGCCTGAGATATGAGAGGATGAGAAGCCCGGGCCGGCTGTGAAACCTTAAAAGCTGGACGAAGCAACATTGTTATGTAAAACACCTCTTTTTTAAATGTGCCAAAATGAAAAAAAGTTTGGTTTGAAATAGAGAAGGGCATCCTTGTGATGGTAATTCTCCCCTTTGCCTAAATGAAATCCTGGTGTCAGCGCAGTCATGAGCTTTAGTGGAGGAAATTTTAATACAAGGAAAAGAGAGCTTCATTTACAAGTGTTGGATGATTGTTTCTTTTTGATATTTAGAGCTTTTACAGACTGGCCTGGAAGGGACACATCAGCATATGCAACAGGAATATTTGATACAGACAATATTAATTTCCCAGCTCTTCCTCTGTAGTTTCATCACAATTGAGGAAGAGAGCCAATAACAATCCTCAAAGATCCTTCGCACCACAAACGTGCAATTGTTTTTACAAGATGGAAATGAATGTAGTGGTAAAAGAGAGGCACAAACTGGGGATTATGTCTTTTGTGATCATTTGTATTGCATGGAAAACACTGTAGAGCATTTTGCATTAGTCCCATTTTATTGTGTCACTTGTGTTTGTTTGGATGAAGAAAGAAAATTGTTTCAAAAGGAGCTAAACTGATTTTTTTCCCAGTGAAAAAGATGTCTACTTTTACCTGTTTCTCATCATAAATGAAGTAGTTTCAGTGTATTGAGTCATACTGAGGGGCACCGGGGGGGAGAAAAAAAAAATAAAAATTTATATTACACCTGTGAGATACTCAGTTTGTGTATTTGGCGACTTCTTCGCTTTATATTTTTAACCCACACGCTCATTTGCCATTTGAATTAAATGATAAGATCATAACCAGGTCTTATCTAGCGATGCAGTAATTTCACTCCTACTGAATAAACAAACTAAGGAGTTGGTCAAGCAAACACATGGATTACCGGTGGACTGACTGAGACTCTTCTGGCGCTGATAAAACTGTGTGTAAAACACTTCCCCTCAGTGACGGCGGGCAGCCATGATAAAGACTTGCAAATTTAGGCCGCGGTAAACAAATACCCACGGCTGGAAGGTAATCTCTGGGTTCAGGGAGTTTCAGGCAAGAGGAAGACAAAACAGTCTTTGAGAGTCTTCGGGCTGCAGCTGATCAGTCGCTGATAAACTCCCCTCTGGATGATGTAACAAGCTGGGCTCCTGCAACCACAAAGGGCATGTGTGTGTGTATAAAAGTGTGCACATGCCCCCAAAATACTGTATCTCAGGGGTGCAGTGTGTGTGTGTGTGTTTGGGTCCATGCACCTGGCTTAGACTATATTTCGCCGTGGATGTGGTGTGAATAACGAGTCACAAATCCAACCGAGTTTACTTTTAAAGGCTTGTGAAGTCCCTCCTAAAACTTGAGAATAGAGCTCCACTGATGTAGTGTGTAATCTTGCCTGCACGGTCTCACAGGGAGTGTGCTCTTCCCATGCAACAATACTGCTTTTTATTTGGGAGATTCAGAAAATAACACGAGGTTTTTCAAAGATTCATGTTCAATCGTTTGTCTTGTCACCGGTGTTGCTATTTTCCCAGTGCTCATCCGTGCAAACTTTGAGAAGGTAAAACCAGAGAGGGAGATGGAAATATAAACATATTGTAATGAAATGCTGGTCACAACAATGGCTGAGCTGCTCAACCTGAGGCGATAGATTAATTCCATAACTTATCTGTTCTCATAGCTGACAACAGCAAACGGCAGCACGACAAACAGGCCAGAAGTTTCGCTAAAAGAGCAATGTGACTGATGTAGCTGTGGCAAGTGAGTGGGAGTCAATCTGGACTTGGACTTTCTGTTCTCAGACTGCCAGCCTCATGGACTGCTTCAGGCTACTGAATGCTAAATGGTGTAGCCTTGGCTATCCTTTCAAAGTGCTGCTCACTTCGTGTGTGGGATGCCTAGTGATCTCCCCATTCTTTATTTATTTAAAGTGACCTTTCGACTCCCGAGTCGAGATTGCTTTGGGCAAACTGAGCTGGGTTTAAATGTTCGGGGGTGTGGGAGGGAGGCCATCGTTTGTTGCCAGGGCCCTGAGCGAACTGCGCTGAAACTCTACAGTTTTAACCCCAGAATTCTTCTGGGAAGTGCCGGCTGGCAGGCAGCGGCAAATGAAGCGTTTCAGGTTAGATGTGGTGATAGGTTTTTGTCCTCATTAAAACAGAAATCCCTGCCACTGCTTTCTCATTTGTATTCCACCGCAATTCATTCGAGGGGGATTTTGATTTGGGGGGATTTGGATGGTATAAGGCCACTGAAGCCAGGAGGAAAAGAATACATCTTGTAGTTTCATCTTACGCAAAGCCCTGAAAGAACAACTTTACATATACTTTGCCCTCACTTACTTTCCAACTTTGTGATTAAAGACAAAAACCTCTGTCTTGGCTGAAAGGAATGAAAGTATTTCTCCTTATGGAAGAGTCCACGATGCGTCCAATGAAACACCTATTCTTAAGCACACTTATGGCTGAATGTGCCAATCACTTGAAACATCGGCCCCACTTCAGGGAGCTGAAACATAATGAGTGTCAGTATCATTAAATCTACCGAGCTGATATTAAATCAGTATCATTCAAAGGAGCTCATGCTGGTATCATTGCCTCAGAAAGTGCTGATGCTGCTGTGGGACCTGCAGGCTACAGTACGAAAGGATTTTGCATCCATTCAGAGATTCTCTAATTCCCCCAGGCACTACACTGCACAGTAATCCACTTAATTTACAATTACCCATGCAAGCCACACTCATATGGAATGATAAATGGACTCAAGTAATCCCACTGATAGAGCTGGCGAGCATAGAAATCAGACCGTATACACTGTACATGGTCTGTTTTCTATCCTTCCATCATTTGTCTTCATATATACAGCACGCCGCCACGCATATAGGGGCCGCTCCCAATTTAGCATGCGCGCTCACACGTATACATATGCTGCACATACCCCGTGTATCTCCCCTCTGCATACTGCATGAACCTCCTCCTTGCCTTTGAGGAGACGCAGGGGTAAAACCTCATCGCGCAGGGTGAATGTTAATGTTTTAACTCCCCTGCCAAAGATCAGAGCAGCGCCTGCTCCTCTCAGACCTTTGAACTTTAACCCGGTTTTCACTGTACCCACCTCTGTAGCTCCTCAGTGGGTCTGTGCTGTGGGAGGAGGTGGGAGGAGTTTTTGGCAGCGTGGTGCAGTTGGACACCTGAGATTTAGTTTTCATACAAACTACAATCATGGTGACTCTGTGAGGTAAAAATCTAATGTTAGCTAATATGCTGATGGAGGTATGCTGCTGACTGTGTTTACCATCTTAGTTTAGAGCATTAGATGAAATTAGCTAACTAGAACAAATCATAAACTATCTAAAGTCGCATTTACACTGGTACCACATCGCCTCGGATTTGGTGCATTTACACTGGCAAAAAAAGTACCTGGAACTTGGTACCTGGTACAACTTCTCGTACCTCCTCTCCTGCGTTTTCAAAAAAAGTACCCGGTCAGGTAGGAGCCGGTACTGAAATCTTATTGGTCGGAATCGTCACTGCGTCGTTGCGTCATCACTGCGCGACACGTAATCTGTCCACGCAGACACGACGTTTTTAAATCGTCGGCAAACCGTGCAGACGTGTTTCAAACAACAAGAAAAGAAACAGCATCTGTCAGAAATACTGCCCCCTGGAGGCCGGACGAGGCGCAAACCTTTCAAAACAAAACAAAAATCGTCTTCTTGCTGTGAAAAACAGCTACAGTCAGCTAAACGTTGGAGGGACTATCCTCAGCAATGTAAATGCAACCGAGGCGGGCTGATCCGGGGCAAGATGAAGCGAGGAGGTACCAGTGTAAATGTGACTTGTGTGTGTTGGGAAGGTCAGTTTGATATGTCCTGTAATGTCCTGATGTATCTCGATGTATTCTGTTTTTTCTCGGGTTTTGTTGTTGTTTCACTTTGTTGCACATTAGCTGTTCTTTAATTTATATATTTTACTACTTTACACTGTGGGTTTTCTGTTACTCTTTTCTGTAACATAATGCAGGTATTAATCTGTCTGGGAAGTATCACTGAGTACCTTGAAAAGTGCTTCATAAATAAAATGTATTCTTCTTCTTATCATTATTATTATTATTATTATTATTATTATTATTATTATTATTATTATTATTATAAACTGAATCCCTGGACAACCTGGAATTTTTACACGATGGTGGCAATGAATGAAAAGTTAATTTACGCTATCCACCAGATTAATGGGCCACATTTTGAGCCAAGTAACATAAAATATCTTCAAAATCTTTAGTCCACAATATGACAAATTGTATAAATGTCACGAGAATATTAAAGTCCTATTAGTGTCTCTGAAATCTGGATTTGTGATGTAAAAGTGTGTGAAAATGACCCACATGCCAAGCTTGGTATTGTGTTGTATTCTCTGGGATTATCAAAGGTGTTACAGCTCATCCTGAAGGGAAAGAAGTACAAGTAAAGGAGGCCATTGTGACTGCAATAAATATTCCTGTCCATTTAGATTATTTACCTGAGTTATTTTTACAGATCAAACTAATTTACCCGCCATAAACATACTGAAATGTGCCTTTAAATTCAGCAGAAAACCATTTAACCAAACATACGAGCCGGGTTATTTACATTTGTGGATACTGAGTGTACAGAAGAGATATTTCTGTTTGGACCAAAGCACTGAACTGACCGACTGACGACCGTCTTGATGCATAAATCCAAAAGTTCTCCTTTTGATTTTGTCCTTGTGATTCTTTTGTCCTCTTTTCTACTTTGCTTCTCCCGGCTGCAGTTTTCAGTTTAAGGCAAATCAATCTTTAAATCTGATTCCCCATCTCCCTGTGTCCACATGACTCCCGCCTCTGATTTGACTCCAATGCTCTTACAATTCTCTCACATTGCTTTTCCTCACACATTTGATTGGTTCTTATTTCAGTTTCTAGTGAACGACAGGCAAATCAATCTCCCTCTTTCACTTTTTAATCACTGTCTCTTGCTCCTTTTCTTGTTCCTTCTTTCTCTCTGACTTAGCCTCTCTGACCCTTTGACTCAGTCAGTTGTGCTCCCTGTACCTCCCCCCCCTCCCTCTGCTTTGATTCACACGTTTTAATTGCCTATTTCCCCATCTCCGGCATTAATGAAATCTTTATTCATACAAAGATTTATTAAGATTGAGAGAAGGTGAAAGCAGAATACAGAAAAAGACGAAGAAGAAAAAATGAAACAATATATTTAGATTTTGCTGAGAACAACAGATGTTGATAGCTGTTATTACCCTGCAGCCTAATCGCTAAATCACTGCGTACTAACAGGGGATAAATCACAAAAATCAAACTCAACGAACACAAATGAGAAGCACATTTTCCTCCCTCTGTTGTGTGTATGGCTGGCTGTCCAAAGCCTTTGAGAGGGAGACTGTGAAGGCGAACGCAGCAGATCAAAGCCTTTTTTTTTCTTCCTCCTCGCCCTCTCTCACAGCAGTCCTTATGCAGGGAGCGACAGATGTGGGTGGTGAGTTGACGGCGGAGAAAACGACGCAGGGAAAAAGGTTAGAATGACATGCGAGGACATGTTATGACTGCTGCTTTGACTTGACAGTGTAGGGTTAATTATGGATGGCCTCCTCTGTTGGCGAGGGCTCGACGCTGAGTCGCAGAGACGACTGAGGCCTGACTGCCTTCTGGCTATATGTGCATTAGGTCCTCTTATGTTTTATTACTGCAGGAGGTTGCACCGGGCTGGTGGAGCTACACTCAGGGTTTAAAATGAGCTTTCTGACACGGGAAGTTAACAACGGTTGCAGCTGATGTTTTATGGTTGACCCATTTTACTCACGGGTTATTAGTGAAACACATCCTCTGAGGACCCGATGTAACGACTTAACCAACCTGACTGAAAAGAGCAGAACAATGGAGAAACATAGGCATTTACTTCCATCTGTATAAATAAGATCCTTAAAGGAATAGTTCAACAATTAGATTAGAAAAGATTGATATCAACCTCATGTTTAGCTTAGCAAAGCAAAGGGAAACAGCTAGCGTGGCTCACTCAAAAGTCCTCCAAATACCTCCACAGCTGACTTATTTACGCAGAGAATCTCATTTGTTTGACCAAAACATAGCCAGTGTTGTAATTACATGCTGTAATTTTATGGGGAGTTATGTGTTGGAGCTATTTCTTGACGAAGAGCAGTTTTTCCATCTGCCCGGTGCTTCTGTGCAGCATCTCCGCCTCATGCTGCCAAATGTGTTTGAGAGAATGGGCCTCAGTACAGACATGATGGTACCATGATGGTTTCTATTTATGCACGGGTCAAACAAACAAGATGCAGTGTATTAATAAGTCAGTTTCAGTGGTGTTCATATTTATTGACGGTGTAAAGTAATGAGCCTCGTGACAATGGTGTGATAGATGGATGTTTCTCTTTTTCTTTTTATCAGACTCCATATGGACGAAGCAACCAGGTCTTAAAAAAGAGGGCAATGCAAAAGGGGAAAAAAGTGCAATACTCCCAGTGGCCACTAGATGCTGGATCCAAAAAATTTAATTGAGTTTAGTTCAAAAATTGTCATTTTCAATCCTGAAATACTCAGTCAATACATTTTTTCTACAAGTCATTATGATGTGATTGGCTAAAGTCAACTCTTCTTATCAGTGACCTGGTGGTTTATCTGAAAAAATAGAATAAAGTGGATATTAGTCAAAGTCAAAGTCAGCTTAATAGGACTGAAATTACATTTCTCTCAGACTCTGGGTGCAAACATAAAATATTAAATAAACACTAAGTGGTTTATAACCCTTTACCTCTGAGGGTAGCACCGGCGCAACATCTGCACATGCGTCTTTGGATTACCGTAACTACACCACGGTTTGCGCAGTCAGAAAAATTCCAATGGTTTCTGAGCACTGAGGCATTGCACTTTACAGTGAATATGGTGTCATTACAGTAATTTCATTAGCGCCGCTCTCAGAAGATGGAAAATTAGCCTATTTGCTTGGGTGGTAAAGGGTTAAAAAGAAAAAGTTTATAAAGTCATCAACATAAAACATCCAAGCAATTAAAGATACAAATAAGGGCATGTGGAAATAGCTAAGCTAAAATTAACCTATATAAAATAGATAAATGGAGTACATTTTATATAGCGCTTTCATGACCTAAGCTAGGTCCCAAAACGCTTTACAAGGCAACTCATTCACCCATTCACACATACACTCACACACCAATGGCTACCAAGCTGCCATGCAAGGCGCTAGCCACCATTGGGAGATAAATGAAACAACATGATATGATGCACGTAACAGATTAAAACTGTGGATATGACCAGTGCATTTTACAAACAGTCCAAATATGGCAGTCAGCTTCAAAAAGAGGAATATCTATGGTCAGTTTGATTGACAGGCCTGTTGTGTATTGAGATCAGCTCTGAACTCAGTGCCCTCAATGGTCAGACCTCCTCACTCCTCCCTCCATAACCAAATACGGTCAATTCTTGCACCAAACAACCAACATGGCGACTATCAAACTCCGATCTCCTGCCTTCACACCAACAGCTGACATCACGTTAGCTTTGTCCATTCAGTATCCAGCCTGTGAAACCATGCTGTGTGTTAGCTTAAGCAACATTAAAGCAGTAATTTTCCTCTTTTGCTTCAACTCCATCCACTCTACAATTTTGCTGCTACGCGTTCAATCCATCAAAGATGCCAAGCTGACACCGCTGGCACACGAGCTGAGCTGCATTGATTTGTTAAAGGATGTCAAGCTCTGCGGCTGGTAAATGCGCCTCCCGAGGATCTATTGTGTTCTCACGTCATCGTCGTGGAGGCACCGCAGATTCATACACATCTGATCGCCCAGATGCCATAATTAGCTTGGTCAGGCAAACAAGCTACTCTGAAGTGGTTACGCCTGAGTGTATCTATTTAAAAGACCTCATGCTTTTTTTTTTTTTTTTCCCGAGGAGGTATAGATTGAAATAAAGTGATGTCAGCGTGAAACAAAAGCCTGAAACATTTAGTCGATTTGCTGTCCTGACCTGGCAAGGAAAAAGTTGCTCAAGCCAGAGAAGCAGTGGATTTGTCTCTGTTGTCTGGGAAGTAATTTGCCTGCTGCATCTATGTTCAGGGAAATGGGGGGTGGTGGGTAGTTTTTGCTTTGTCATGGGGAATGCAATGATTCATGCTAAAAGAAGTGTAACATCTGGCCTCATTAATCATTTCTTTTCAAGTCTGGGTTTTTGGGGAATACTTTTCTCTTTTCATCACATTCTCTCGCTCTTCTCCTCCCTCACTCCCCCCCATCTGCACCGCTTGTCATCTGTTGACACTCTGGCATGCCTCATCACCCATATCACTCCTCCCTCCTCATTTGCTCCCTAATTTGTTTAGATGGCAGACGATGAGAGAGGGGAGAAAAAAAAAGGGATGATGAAGGTGTGGAGGGAGGTAAAGAAAGGAGGGAAGGGAGGAGGGTGAGGGAAAAGTTGTAGATCGAGTTCGGTTAAATGGGTTCGCATGCCGTTTAACAGTTTGGGGGTTCCTCATTAGTCACTGAGCTCTGAGTGAATGCAGTGACACATCCACATTAATGCCACATGCTACACTGCCCGGGGCGAACCAACACAGTGATAAGAACAACATTTCCCATTCACTGCGATGACAAAGCACCCACATGCCACCCGTCAAACGTTTACAAGGTTCGGAAATTGCAGCTCTCTGATAAAGTTCCCATGACCGCCGCCAAGTCAACCAACATGTTTGCTGCTCTTTATTACATTTTATGGCTGAACTGGCAGTCCTAAGGGATGCTCTTTTCATAATGTTGACAGAGGGAGATTTACTGTGTATAATAATATCAGGACTAAAAGATAAAACTGCAACTGAAAGTAAAAACACATTCAAGGCATAAATTGGGGTGAGGAAGCGGGTCAGAACATGCCCCGTGTGGGATTATGCCACAAGTCTTTTTTTTTTTCTCTCCCTCTCTTTTGTATAAACTTGTAATTTAAATTGTAATGCCAAACTGCCCTGGCAGCTTCTTCAGATGGGACTTTCTGCCCTTCATCTCAGCAAGTGCCCCACAATGGCCTACGCTTACATTAAAGTGACGGATCTCTGATGATGGAGGCCTCGTAACCTTAGCAACGATGTTTCTTTACTATACATTTCATCAGTGTATTATAACCAAAACACAAACAGTGGCACGTCACTTACTGGTTACTTCCCTCCAAAAGAAACTGAGTTAGTAAGTGAATTACTCCACTATAAAAGTAACTAGATACCAGGGAAAGTAACTATTGCACTACTGTAAAAAAAAAAAAGAAAAAAGTTTCAATATGTCTAAGAATTTGGATTTTTTTCGAAGCAGGTTTCACAAGTCAGTTGCAAACGGTTGAATTACACAACTTTGAATATTTATTGCACTTCAACAGACCACAGCTGGCAGCCATACTGTCCTCAAGGTCTTTCTTCATCTCACATTAGCCATCATCATCATCAATAGTGTCAACAACTGTGTTTTTAGCCACTAGTTTTGTAGCAGCGCGTGCCGTCTACAGATGCTTCATTAGATCAGAGTTACTTACAACGGATAAACGTGAAATAATGTACACTTCACATGTACGTTCTTGATTTTACATCAAGGAGAATAAAGCAGCTTCTGTACTTCCACTTTGAAAACTTTCCCTCCAGACTCGCCACGGCTGCAGCTTATCTTTGCTACTTTGGCTGTGGGGGCGCCATGTGTGGTTTGTCTGCAAACTGAACACTGCCTCTGATTGGTTTACCATGAAAGCTAACTCTCCCTTGGCCAATCAGCCCATCACTTGTGAGGATGTCTCGCCAACCATTTTGCAGCTCCTGTGGCTGAGAGCAAAGTCGATGACGAGCGTCAGTGATGAGCTTTAGCTTATAACGCACCCCATTTATTTGTCGGTAACGACGTTGTAACGATGGAGTTAGTTACTGAAAAAAATATTCCCGTCACTGTAAACAAATAAAGTTATTCTGCTGATAGATGAACTGGACCAAACATGTTTCACAGAGTAAGATTTAACCAACATGAGGAAAACCTGTTTCTCGATCTCAGACCTGAAGTTTTACTGATGATGATAAAAAGTTAAAAATTTCGCCACGTGAAGTTTTCCTGGACTGAATGACCGTTGAATGAGTCTGAAGATCTGGAAAGAAAATAAGTATTAACCAAACCTGAAGTCACAGTTTTTTGTTGTTTAAAGTTATGAGTCCCATGTGGTTAAGGTAAAAAGTATGCCCTTCAAGGCATTGTAATGTGAACTGCTCAACGACATGGAGCAAACAAACCAGTTCAGGAGTGATCGGTGCCAACATTACAAAGCAACAAGTCCAAGCTTTTCAGTGCGGCTTTTTTTTTTGGGAAGGTGAAGCTGTGGTTGCAAGGACAAGCTCAACGGCACTTACTAGCACACTTCTGCTAAACCCAGCAAAACTGGTTACTCACACAATTAGTAGAATACAATCAAGATCTCTATTGTGCAGCCTGAGCACAGTGAAATCCATAAAAGCTGCTGATTATTCAAATGATTCAAGAGAGCAATTTAAACAATATTTAACCTGGAGTCCGGGGCTGCGAAGCTGGAAACAAGAGATAAAGTAATAAGGTCTGGAGTAATGAGGTTGGACACCACCTTCCTGCTTCAGGTTTACGACTGGGAAAAAAAACCAAAACAAATGGCGCTCTCAAACTTTAGCCTCCCTTCAGATGCTTGCCAGATGGTGAGATGGTAGAGCTGCAATAGCACGAGCATCCATCTACAGGGAGCCACTGATGTAATGATTACTGTGTTTGTTTGTATGCATGAGGCTATTTCACAGAATCAGGAGCAGCAACTCATTGTGGGAAACAATGAAGATACTTGTATTTATAAAACTTTCCCTCATGATTACCGCCACCATGGAGGTCATGTTTCTGCCTGACTGTTACAAACATTAAGGAAAAGTTATGAACAAATCTTGACAACGTATTATTACATGGGAAGTGGAAGTCCCAAATATTCCCTATTTCTTTTAAAATCCTTAATTTTGTCACATGATAATGGATGACAATGTCTACAATCTGGGCATACAATATGCCTTTGGTGGAGGTTTGTACTTTCATTACCGTATTTTCTGGACTATTGAGCACACCTGTCTATAAGCCGCTAATTAATTTATTCGAACAGTTTCAGTTTTCATGCTAAATGTATCGGCGGCACGGAGCTTGCTAGCTTGTAAAACGCCAACGAGCTTCGTGCCGCCGATACATGAGAAACACCGGTGTTTAAGTTCAAAACGTCGGAAAAAAGTGGTGGCTTATAGTCCGGAAAATACGGTACTTTCTAGTGCAGCCAATAAAAACCAATTTAACAACTTTCTATCTACATTAGGCCATATCCTGAACTTCAGAGTTAATTCCACACCCTGTGATATGTTTCAAAAATAACTTATCTGAGGTGAGATTGCTTCTTTGGTCACGCACAATCTTCTGCTTGGCGATTATTTTGTCGAACACAGCCTGAATCCACTGCATCAATGATCAGATCTCCCTCCATCCATTTCCTATTCCCACTTTTTTTGGGGGGGGTTCTCAGATCTAATATCAAAAACTCAATTTCTATGGAAAGCTCCAGAGTAAAATTTTAAATGTAGAGTGTTATGTAACCCTCAAAGAGCTGGACAGTTTCCTCCTTGCCAGTAGTTCATTACTCACTAGACACAGCTCAGGACTTTGATAACAATTCACACAGGACTGCAGAAGCTCAGAGGGAGCGGATTAGATCCTTCACATTCACATAATGTTAAGATATTGTTTGTTTCCCCACATATAACAAAACCATATGTTTCACAGAACCTGCCTGGAAGCAATAAAAGAGTCCTCAGGTTTCAGACACAAGCGCTGATGCATGTGAAGATGACACAGTCTGTCTGCTGTGTGATGTGCGGGAAACTGTTTTCCATTGTTTGACAAATTTAGATTCACAGTTGGGAAAAAAAGGCCTTTATTACATTTATTTCTTTTGGTTATATAAGTAAGAGATTTTGAACTTAAAAAGAAAAAAAAAAAAGCCTGAATGCAATTACCACAGGCATTGTTTTCCATAACGCGAGTCTGCTTTAGTACATCTTTATTATATATATTAAGCTCTGATGCTGAGGCATAATGCACAGATGCATCCTTAAGACCAAATGGACTCTACGCCTCCCATTACACTGAAATTACATCAAAGCGAAGCAGAGAGGCAGGCCCAAACATACAAATATTCACACTTCCACACTCTACAAGGACAGGGAGTCATCCAATTAAGTAAATTTAATGCAGTGTGCTGAACAATAGCCTACATCACAGAAAAATGAACACAATGAAGCCATTAGCACTTACATAACCGTGGTGTGTTTGCCAAATGGGCCAAGTTAAAACAAACCGGCGTCTGATGCATTAGTGCACTACATCGACTTCTATTCAAAGGAGTATATGTGGCCCTGTGTATATGTCAGTGAGAGATATCATTAAGTTCTCACATACTGACAGCCTCTTGAAATGATAAATTATGGGTTTTGTCCACTTAGATGTGTAGATTGTCTCTTTGATCAAAACAGCAATTCAAAACGTACTTATAGACATTTCAAAAGTGTGTTCGGCTGAGTTTGGCAGCCTCCAAATCTTAGATCTTCAAAACAGTGAAGGAGGATAAGGCCTTGACATGTAGTGTAGTGCGTTGGAGAATACACACACACAACAAGTTTTACTTTAAATAGATGATCAGCTGTTTAGAATATGAATTATGTAGATGAGCTGAGGGAGAGTTGAACCTATGAAGTTAATGGTGCGTGTGGATAAGAAAATTCAGTAACATGACATGAGTACCTTAGGTCACCTCTTCAAGAGGATTTTATGTAGACATTTGGCCAGTGCCCTTCACACATGAAGTATAAGAGGTAGACCTTTATTTCTCAGCTTGATGAAGTTAATCAATCACAGTTCAGTACAAAGCCTCATTTCGACTCTTCAAACTAGATTGGAAAAAAAGGGATTTCAAACATTTAAGCTACTTAATGCGAACCCAACACCTCCTTTGAAAGTAAAAGCCTGCCACTAGTGTTTAAGTAGAAACCCTTCATTTCTTCACCAGGTTTATAGCGTTACTTTGTCACCACCAAAAAGTTTGTTTCAAAGCCAAATATCTACTGATGCAAGAAACTCCACTGTCCACACAAGATTTCTGGGATATCTATTGTTGAAAAGCAGTTAAAAAAAATATGTTTTTGGTGTCCTCCTTGCTCTGTTAACCATTTCCTTCTACCATTAACCTGTGCTCAATTTAGTGAAGTGCCCCCTACTGCACAAACAAGCTATATGAACTAATAGTGAAACAGCTCCTATGAGGCTTTTATTGTGAAATATTTGTCTGGACACTATGTTTAATTCACTCCCTGCTGTTGTTCTCTGGTCTGTATTTGGTGTCTAAACATGATTTGTTCATATTGATCACAGCTTTTATCAGAGGCTGTGCTTTCCATTGAATATAATTACCGTATTTTCCGGACTATTGAGTGCACCTGTCTATAAGCCGCTATTGAATTTATTCGAACAGTTTCATGTGGTCCACTCTGACCGGGTCTGATGTGACGACGCTAAATGTATCGGTGGCACGGAGCTTGCTAGCTTGTAAAAAGCCAACGAGCTTCGTGCCGCCGATACATGAGCCAAACCGGTGTTTAAGCCGCAGGGTTCAAAGCGTTGGAAAA
>OOFC01048942.1:22086-35517 GCA_900323345.1 Pseudochromis fuscus
GCGTCTGAAAAAAGTAGCGGCTTATAGTCTGGAAAATACGGTAATAACTGATTATTTCAGGCAATACAGTGTTCGGAAACTTTATTTAATCTCATTGTTGTTTCATTCAAACCTGAAAACATTCACTGTCTGACAAGCACAACAAACTGAGGCCAGACAAACAGAAGAAACAACAGAACACTTACAACTGTCACAAGAACAATGCTTCAAAGTCTCTAAGAGAATCCAGCACAGACCAGAAACCAGTTCTGCCAAGGTTTATGGAGATGTTGGGTTTTGAGATTTTTTTTTTGCAAGTAGTTTTTCTGTGGACTGGTGGTCTGCTGGTTAAAAATAAAATTAAAAGCTGTAATGAAAATCAAAAGAAACTACACACAAGTAGTGAAATCACTGGTTTCTGAGCTGGGGAATCAGAGAGCCCTTTTTCTCCAGCTTCCTTTGTCGCTGCTTAGAAGACGACTTCAACCGAGCCTGTTGGGCACATCACAAGATGTATCCTCAAGAAGCTCAATGATCCTCCATTGGCTCCAAATATGTGACTGATCTCTTGTTTATCAGGGTCCAGAGAAACAAAGGCAGAGAGATCAAGGCTTCTCGTGCCAGTATCATGTGTACATCCTCCAGTCTGAGCTCTGATACCACAGAAGATCCAAAGACTTTCAGCCTCCAGCTGTTTCCCCTGTTCAATGGCAGAATAACAAGACGGAGTCTTTGCACTGTAAATCATCCGGCCTTGGTCCACCATAAACCTTCGTGAAATTGGGGCTCATCCAAACCTGAACTTTTGGTGTTGCCTTTTATCAAAATGCCAGTTGGAAATAGCGGGGAAAGGAAGGAGGAGAGAGAAAAACCAACAGATAATAAAGAAAGATGAAAGAAGAGAGTGGACAGAGTGAAGAGGAGGGAGGGAGGCAGAGTGGGAGAGATCTAGTCTGAGATGGGGCGAACTGAGCGAGAGGTTATTCTAATTGTTGTGTGAACGCCATTTTATCTGTAATAAACGTCACAAGAAGAGTAAACAGGATTTAATTAAATGAGCTGAGCACCTCGTCATTATCTTTTCAAATGCTGTTTTTCTAACAAATCAAACTCGAACCACACCTCTCAGCATGTTGGCTGTCTGAGATATGTTTATTCTGCACATACACCACAAAAGTTATTTGGACAAAATATTCACAGAAATTATTATTAATTATTTTAAGCATGCTAGCAGCACAAATCCAGGGATGGCACTGTTACTTAGTCAGTCCACTACTTTGATCCAGAATTTACTATGTGAGTAACTCTTGAAATGAAGTATTATAGTACAGGTACAGGAGGCTTTTGGATATTACAGTTAACTTTTAACAAATGTTGGATGGATTGTTATAAAATGTATTTGAGACATTAACACCACAACATGAGCTGAAGGGTTTTCACAGACTGTGTATAACAGATGGACAAAGTCACCGTGATGTCACCCATTTGTTTGTGGACAGTTTGAAGGCAGGAGTTTGGCATTTGAACGGCAATGTTGGTTTTTTAGAGCCAGACGTGACCATATTTGGATATGAAAGGATGAGTGAGGAGGCGGGTCTGACCCTCTAACCTGAGGACACTGACCAATGTGGATGAGCCTCAAGTTCACCAGTGAATGAGCTTCCAAACCACATGTATATCATTGGAGACCAGACCCGTCAATCAAATTAACCCTTAAATCTTCCTCTTTTTGAAGCCTATTATCTACTTAACCTCTTGAGACCCTGCGTCCCCATACGTGAACATTACATTTTAGATTTTCTACAGTGTATATTCATGTTTCTTAACAAACAGCAGTCGTCCTCATTTGTGGACAGTATATCTAATCCTATTATCTTTGTTCGTAGACACCCCTAATTTTCCTTCTAGTGGTAGCAAAAGCACAATACATCAATTCATGTATAATTACTACTACTATTACTACTCTGTTCAAAGATGATGCTTAGTTTTTAGACTTATCAAGACCCAATATTCCCAAAAAGCTAGGAGAAATTAAAAATGCACAGCAAACAAAAGCTCAGGTCTCAGGAGACTACTGATAAAATGATTTTCAGACGGACCATCAACATGGACTTCAATGACGTGTTATGCAAACATACAATTTGTCCAAGACGAGGGCATAAAATATAGAAATATAAAGATAAGTCTTTTGGTGCAGTGAGCATTTCAAACAAATTCCTTAGTTAATAGATTTAGATTCATTCATAAATGATCTATTTATCTAAAGATCCTTCACAAAACCTTTTTTTTTTCCAGTTTAGAGAGTTTTCTAGAAACCAGTTTATTTCAAGTAGTGAGAAGCAACAAAAGAGACACGAGTCAGACAGGTCACAGCAGGCAACACATGAAATATGACATACTGCAGCAGCAACCACCACACAGATACTTCAAGAAGACATCAGTGTTACAAAAAAACCAATAAAGTGACAAACAAAACAAACCAACCAGTGAATAAAAATCCTCTGAGAAAGGACAGGTTTCATCATTCCCATTAAAACTAATGGTAAACACCAGAGGAAGTGGTCATCAAACTCATGTATAAGTTGAACTCCTCCAGAAACAACAACCTATTTAATAAACTTGCTCTTCCCATTCATTTTTATTGGCAGTAATGCTGTTACCCCGATGTACACCAGCATAAAACAAGGCACTCAAACAAGCTATGCAAACCTCACTTATTAGAAAATGCAATGGTTCTGTAAACAGGGGAAAAAAAAGTCAATAAATCCTGTATTTGTATGAAACAGGATTTTAGGGGTTTTAGCACGGCTACAATGAAAGGTCTGAGCGTAGGAGGATTGGGTTTGAAGAAGTGTGCAGCGAGTGCAGAGAATAGATTGTACAGAGATGGAGGTGAGTGTGTGTCAATGTTTGCCTGTGTGTCATACAAAAGGAGATGAGTAAGGGTAAGAGAAACACAAGAGAAAGAGCTGGAGAGCTTTTGGAGAACAGCTGGTTTCTGGTGGGTAAACAGACAAAAATCCTGACAAGACCATGTAAGTGTCACGACCTTTTCGTATAAAGATCCTCTGTGTGTGTGTGGGTCTCTCCTGATCTACCTTTAATATCTGACATGTAACATTATCCACAGTGCAGCTGCCAATACAAGTCTGCAAAAACTTCTCTCTTTTTTTTTGTATCCTCTCGCTGACCCCCCTCCCTTCCCTTTCCTCGCCTCGCCTCGCGCCGCTCTGAGTTTGAGCTTGCCTGAACAGCTTGGCAAGTATCGCCGTAATACATTCCTTCATCCAACAGCCCTGCAAACTCACATTTCAAGGATTTCCAAACTGATTAATCCTTGACAAATTGTCAAAAATTGAAGTAATGTGAAGCAGACGTGGCTTTCACCCAACTCTTATCAATTCATATGACAGATTCAAATTAGAGTTATTACACATCTTGTAGCACAAGTGTTAGGGAATAGTAAAATGTGTGACGTGTGGAACAAATTGTTTTACCTCCACTCATAGTAAAATGGGGGGAAAAATAGTCTAGATTTACAGGTAGGAGCAGAAATTAGATTACTGGATTCTTAGAAAAGTATGTGGGTAAAAGACAAGAAGAAGAAGAAGAAGAAGAAGAAGTGCATCATTGTTTGAAAGCTCCTAGCAGTCATAGTGTGTATGCCTGAGGCGGAGGGTTTGGGTGGTGGGGGGATTACACTGCGGGAAATGAATCTGAGCTAAATGAGGAAAAACAACAACAAAAAAAACCACATTACAACTGAGTGATGGCGGACTAATAAAGTTCTGAACCATACAGGAAAGAACTACTTATTAAGTATTTGTAGCAATTTAACAACCCTGTACTCTAAATTACACTCCCCAGGAAAACAAACAAAAAGCTTATTGTGGTAAAATTGGAAAAAATTAAATGTAAGCTGTGCTTAAATTATCTAGTGATGGGGGTCACGGTCAACTTTATTAGAGTCAAACAACATCCACCAGGTCTCTGCAGTCACCATCATGCTGTTATTTCTGAGAGGCTGAATTCACCAGCTGAGACATTCAAAGTCCAAGTTAATTTAAACACAGACACCAAACAAGGATAGGCACTCAATGAAGGACCTAGGATCCCTAACTTATCACTATACACACCAGTGAGCAGCGGTTCCTCTGAGGGTCATCAGGTGGAAACCTCCCATCAACGGTGTTTCATCTACTTAGTGCCACGACACCTCCAGGAGGCTAGGCTAGGTGAACTCTGGTGTCCCTGATTCACCCCCCCAGTGACAGTTCACCCTTTAGGAGATCCTCCAGGTAGTGCTACAACTTAGCTAGCGCAAGATGCTAAATACGTAGTGCTAACTGCTAAAAAAGTGACAAAGAAACTATACATACCGACTCACCAAACCTGCTAGTGCTAACTCGGAATGCTAATGCTAGCTGCTAGAACACTACAATGTCAAAAGCAAACTTATCAGACTTGCTAGTGCTACATGCTAACTGCTACAATGCTTCAATACTTAAGACAAGCTCACTACAGACAAAGGGGAAAAAAAAGAGTTGAGAAGAAATTTTTACAAAGGCGGTAACGTTTCAATAGCAGATAATGGACATTTCAACAGACATATTTTTATAGAGGCTCTTTATATCTGGCGTTCTCAACCCTAATAAAAAGATGGTCTGTAATTTAAAAGGCATACATGTCGGAGGCTGTTAAAAACTCATAGCTGTGAATGTTCATGTGCACCCCAGTAAAGCCAGCTGTAATTTTAGGAGTCAACTAATGGCAAGGAAATAAAACAAGACAAATAGTTGAGGCAGGCGGCCGCCCACCTCGCCGTCGGAGGTTTCTTCTTGTTAAAAGGGAGTTTTTCCTTCGCACTGTTGCCAAGTGCTGCTCACTGGGGAATTGCTGGGATTTTCCTTTATAATATTGATAATGCCGTAAGGTCTTAACCTTCCCATGTAAAGTGCTCTGAGATGGGTTTTGTTGTAATTTGGCGCTCTGTAAATAAAAGCTCCAGACTTCAGCTGCAATGTCCACAATGATGTCAACATGCTGAGTTTCAGCAGGTACAATCATGTCCAGTATCTTATTTCAGCATTCAGGATACTACCATGTATGGATTTAATATTTAATAATGCCGTTATGTTTGCAAGTATTTAACCACATTCTTGGATAAATCAAAAATGTAACTTTGCAGGAAGATGAACAACATTGTGTTTTAGTCCAACCAATAGCTGCATTGGGGGACGGCAGTGGCTCAGTGGTGGAGCGTCTACCGTCTACCAACCAAAGGGTCGGTGGTTCGATTCCCACTCCTCCCAGTCATTGTCGGTGTGTCCTTGGGCAAGACACTTAATCCACTTTGCCCTGCATGAATGTTGGGTGAATGGGTTGGTGGCGGTCGGAGGGGCAGTAGGCGCAAATTAGCAGCCACGCCTCCATCAGTCTGTCCTAGGGCAGCTTTGGCTAGCTTAGCTTACCACCACCGGTATGAATGGGTGTGAATGAATAATGGTCTCTGTGCAAGCGCTTTGAGTCTGGATGCTGTAACACTGGTGTAACTCTGCATACATACAGAAAATACATCCAACAGATATTTCAGTCTGGACCAAAATTGTAGACTAACCAATCACAGAGTGGTCTGCATCTTCCCATGGAAAAGAAAAGCACAACTCTGCATTTCTGGAGCAGATTAATATTTCTGGTCAGGTGCCAGGTGCAACATCACCCTGCTGTGTCCCACAGTAAGTAAACTAAAAGTAAAGTTCCCCCCCCCCTCCACATATTTTTGGGAGCATCAGGGTTTTGCCACTTAATGGTTAAGCAGGTACAAGCTGACCTACATGCAGTAAATAGAGCGGTTCTTTGTATCAGCTATTAATCAAAGTGAGTCCTAACAAAGCACTGCTGTTCCAGGTAGTTAGATAAGAGAAGGCACAAGCAATTATGATAGGTGCTGAATGCATCACGCCGGTCTTAAATTCCCACTGAGGATTTGTTTGTGAGCTTGTGTGAGGTAGGAGGGCCCTTGTCTTTCACTGTGCATTACAGCTCAATGGGAAGATAAAGAGACAGGTTCATAAATATTGCTTCATCTCTGCCTGTCTCCCTGCCTGTCTGTCTTGATATGTTATCTACAAGCCGCTCTATTAATCTACAACACCTGTCTGTCAACCAGTCGGCCCGCCCTGCCTCCCAGGCTCAGTTCAAACAAGCAACTACGACGTTGTGCGCCTGACGTGAATTCATTTCATCCATGCTGGACTCATGATGTCACTGCACATCCACTCAGTTATGGGCTGTTGGGTTGTTTGACTACACTGTTGTTTGAGGCTTGATATGAGATAGTGCATTTGCACAAGTGTTGTCAAAGAGCATGAGGGCTGTTCAAAGTAAAAGCGTGGGCGGCTGTGTGAAAAATGAATGCCATTTTGAATGAATTTCTGTTGCGTGTGAGTCTGTATCGGCGAGAGGGGAAGTCCTGAAATGTTGCTCTAACCTTTGTCAGCTGTTTTCATTCCCTATTCAGCAGAGTTTAATATTGAGGGACTCTGAGCTGTCAAAACATATCAGAGTGATAACGCATATTGTAGTACAATGTGCTCAGTTGCCTGGCGAGATACATTTTTCCATGTTGTGGGGTTTGTTTGGTGGAAAATCTCTCTCACCCTGATGGATGGGTTAAAAGATCCGAGGCCTGTCCTTATCAAACAATGCAAACAGTCACTTATTATTTCCTCCTATTGTTTCAGGTATGACTCATCTTCCTCTTTTATTAATCATGTGCAGACTTCCTGATCCCACTCATCAGCACAGAGGATAGGGGGAACTTGATTTTTTACTAAACTCCTCCACTGGTGTAACACTGCACTCCGAACACAACAGGTTTTTAAAAGCTTCATCAAAAG
The DNA here is from genome assembly GCA_900323345.1 of Pseudochromis fuscus. Taxonomy (NCBI): domain Eukaryota; kingdom Metazoa; phylum Chordata; class Actinopteri; family Pseudochromidae; genus Pseudochromis; species Pseudochromis fuscus. The sequence continues at coordinate 28,965 of OOFC01048942.1, forward strand.
CTTTGTCCCTTTGATTTCACACATCCCTCTTCCTGGTGATTATATTACCGAGGATACAACTCAAACACAGGTGGTGCTAAGATTCATGCAGTGAATATGCTGTTAATTCACGAGTTATGAAAGAAATATATACATCTATTGAATCATATCCCATACAGGACCCCAGCTGTTACCGTATTTTTCGGAATATACGGCACACTTAAAATCCTTTAATTTTCTCAAAAATCGACAGTGCACTTTATAATCCGGTGAGTCTTATGTATTAATTCTGGTTGTGTTTACTGACCTCGAACCGATTTTATGTGGTACAAAAAGCTGTCAAAATATTTTAGTGCGACTTTGTGGCAGCATTGTCGAGGCATTACAGCTAGCATAGTCAGGAGCCTCGTGGAATAATACGTACTGTGCTTCAACATAATATTTCAGTGTGTATAAGGACCCCAAAATATGCAAATATATAATGATTTGAATAAAGTTTGACTTATCTGACTACCATATTTTCCGCACTATAAGACGCACCTTAAAGCCTTTAATTTTCCCAAAAACTAACAGTGCGCCTTATATATGGATCAATATTGGTCAATTATGGCTACCCTAGTCAGGGGGCGTTGCCGAAGTAACAGCGGTAAAAACAGTAAAGGGGAATTCCAGTCCCACACCACTTGTGTGTGCATAAAGACCCCAAAATGGCATGAATACACTACGTGATAATAAAATTGCACTACCTGTTGTACCTTGCTGTTGGTAAAAGATAATACTACGTCACTGACGTTACCTCAGGGAAAAAAATACAACAGCTGTTCATGTAGCTTTGAACTGTGACAAATGCAGTTGGAAATACTGTTTTCAACGAAGGCGGCGCGAATACCGATAAGAGCTACTGGTACGTACGGTACTGTATTGTGAATGTACTAGCTTGTTTTGGAGTGAATGGAGTTGTCAGAAAGTTGGTTTGTTTTCTATTAATAAAGTTTGACTGACTGACTTTAGCGCAGCTGTATGGATGGATAACACAACTCCAGCCACTACAGTAGTTTCTATTCTATACGCCTTATAATGTGGTGCAACCTATATATGAAAACAGTTTTAAAATAGGCCATTCATTGAGGGTGTGCCTTATAATCCGATGCGCCTTATAGTGCAGAAAATACGGTTGTTGTTTTTTTTTGCTTAACGCGGCTTATGTATGAAAATAGACCCGTTCATTGATAGTCATTGATACTGCGCCTTATAATCCGGTGCGTCTTATAGTCCCAAAAATATGCTACATTTTTCCTCAAAAACAAAACTGAAAATTGCTGTTGTTGTTTGGGAAACTCACAGAACCAAACCTTGTCCTATAAGGAGACTGTGGGAAATGTTGCTACCCACAGGTGCCCACTACTTCTATCCAAAAGACCCAAATAAAAATAAAGAAGTCAATGGGAAAAGGGGGACAGGGATAAAAATGGTCTGCAATACCCAAAACAAACATCTATGCCAAAACCCAGTGAGCCAACTGAAGGTGCTGACCCTCCAGTATCACACACCCAACTGAGCACAGAAAACCAACCTCCTTATAAAGCCCTGAGCCCTTCACATAAACAGCAGTTTGACCTGTGGATGGACTCTGATGTGTAAAACCAGTGGAGCTTCCCCTTTAAATGAGGAAAAATCCAGACAATGAAGTCCACTTCAGCCCAAACAGTAGAGTCAACACTGGATGACTAATAATAAAAAGTGTTAAAATGACAATGGAGTAGTAGAGTAGTAAACCGTATTAGACTCTGAGTCAGTTAGATCTATTTTGAACCGTCGCTCCGTAGCCAAGCGTTGCAGAGTACACTGACAAACGAGGCAAGTCGGCCAGTCAGCATAAAAACACTCAAACGTTTCTCCTTCTCTCTGCTGTTCCCTGATTTACTCCCATTAACCTCCCTCCCTCGGCGGCTCGCGGCTGTCTTCGACCCCCATGACTCCAGCCTCCTGCTCTCCATAAACCATGTCCTCATTTCTGGCTCCCTGATGCCTGGAACATCAACCTGTGAAAGTGCTACCTAAAGGGCAATACATCCCCCTTTGCGAGTCTGTGACTACGACTTTAATGACCACATTTTTCCATTAAGAGAACAATGTGGTTATCGTGAACTTTTGATTCGGAGAAAGCCATCATTTGGGGTTAAATGAACTGAAGATGCACAGCTTTGTAGCTATGACTTGCAAGGACATAACATTAAACATTAATCTGTGCCTTTTTCTTTTTAGGCATATTTAACACTAAATACTATTTCTGTCCCTATAATAGGAAAATTGTTCTTTTACCAAAGCGAATCGCACAGTTAATTTCTTCTCTTATCTGTGTACTTACTCCACCACCCACTGTTACAGAAATGGGGAAGTAATTCAACAGATTGCTAAACTCTAGGATGAAAAATTAGGGTTAGTAGCTTATTAAAATTTTTAATGGAAATAAAATGTCTGCTAATCGTGACAGAGAAGCACATTCAACTGACGAAAAGGAAGAGCTCCGACTGATCCAAAGCAAACTGGACTTAAAAAGTAACTTTGCATATGTTACGAAAAAAACATATATTAAGCTGGGTTTAAAAAAGACTTTTGAACACTGATAATGGAAAGTAACTGTGGCAAAATCCTGCAATTATGTTTTTTATTGGCCACTTGGGGGCAGCAGAAGCAAGATGTGAATGCTCGATTTTCATATTAATATCTTTTAGCAGTGGAGTTACAGATTACATCCCAGTTACACACCCAGAAGTCACAGAGTAACTTTCAACTCTGATCGTTAGTTGAGCAGTCGCTCTCTCTTCGGTCTCTTCAAACTCCTCAAACGTGTCTGGATGTTTAGCCGCTAAATGTTCCAGTGTGGTAACCAGATGGCCCTAAACCTCACCTGCCTGCTGTGCAAGCGACAAGACAGAACCACATCAGTAACGCCGGGATCTCAAAATCAAAACAATGAGCTAAAATAAAGCCTATTGGTGCTGCTTATAGATGTTTTCAGGATAAGTGATTTTTGCAGCTTCAAGTTTGGCCCTTAGACTATCACCATGTTGGTGTATAGGAGACAGAAGTGGGTGGGTCTAACTGAGAAGCAGCCAATCAAACCAGCCCTGCCTCTGAATATTGTTCTTTTTGAAACCTCGTATCTTCAGCTGGAGCACCAGGACACTGAGAAGAAGTGACTTTAGTTAATGACATCAGAATGACTTGTGGAAAAAATGTATTGATTTAATACTTCATGACATTTTTTGTAAAGGAGACATCTTTTTAAGAGCCAGCATCACTTCCATATTAGCTGCACTTTTCACATCCACTGACCATTGACTTCAATCTCTTATACACAGTCGGTGATTAGCATACTGAATACTGAGCTGGTGATTTCTGCCTCCATCACAGTAAAGTGGAGGTAAATGGTGTGGTCGACCTGAAGCTTTAAAGCTGTGTTCACACCAAACATTAAGTAAATTTTTGAATACAGCCACTGAGCTAATTTTGGAAATTTTGCCATCTGTGGATATTCACCTTCAACAGCCAATAGGACTTCTCCCTCCACAAATCATAACCACTCCCACAGCCGTCAACAATAAACAAGAGCGCAGGTTTTTCTGCCTTTGCTGAAGTCCCAGAAACGTTGAAAATGGCGCCGTGTCTTGGTTTTATCAAAGTCAAAGTCCTGTCCTGAAGCTCTAGACCAGGGGTCCCCAACCTTTTTTGCACCAGGGACCGGTTTAATGTAGGCATTCATTTCACAGACCGGCCTTCAAGGTGTGGCAGATAAATACAGCAAAACAAAATAACACCACTGGCATAAAAAACGAATGTTTCCACTTAGCAAAGAAGCTCCCCAAAGATGTTTGTTTTTTTACTCTTTTTTGCTAGTTTGCGGACTTATTTTTTTGGGTAACGTATCTGATCACGTGACCGAGACAAGCGTATTGATGTGTCAAGAGGCACAGACGAGAATTCGGTTGTTTTTCAAAATAAAATGTCTTTCAGACTCATAATCAATACAACGGAAATTGTATAAATTATTTATTCTTTCTGTGCGACCTGGTAACAAATGCCTCATGGACCGGTACCAGACCCCGGCCTGGTGGTTGGGGACCACTGCTCTAGACGACCACAGACAGCGACGATAAGCTTGTCCTCCATTTCTGCTCCTCTGTGACAATGGGGATGATCAACACCGATTGTTTTTTGCGAAACCACATGATGCAACTTTTTCACTCAAGTTAAAACTTCCTCACCTGCGAATTCAGCCAACAACCTGCCTATTTTTAACTCATCATAACACTGCTCTGCTTTTTGAGATTTACGAGCTTCATAAAACTACATCCATCCTTTAACTGTCGTCCAAAGCTACATGCTTGTCTTTGTATTTGTGTGTGTGATGCTGTGTGTTTGTGAGTTTCTGTCTTGGTTGGCACCCAGGTCCCAGCTGTCGCAGTGGAGAGAATTTGCGCCAAGCCGGATACCCACAGGGCAAACTGGAGCCAGAGGCTGCCAGCTGGCCCACCACTACCCCCCCACCCAACTCATGATGACACACACACACACACACACACACTCCCCACTCTATCTCACACCCAAAAACTCCTCCACTGACCTCTCAAACTTGTCCCCCACCCTCACCCCCTCTTCAATACACACATTTAGACACACTCAGGGTGGGCATGCATCCAAGCCTTGGCATGTCGGAGCTGTAAAGGCGACAGGAGTGTCAACAACATCACACTGCTGCTACATAATCCCCCTCATCCCCCTGAGCACGCCGGCACCGACACACAGCCCCAATCAATAAATCAGTGTCCCCGCTCAACACGTCTTAAAGAAAAAGAGGCGGGATGCAGCGTTGCAGTAATTGCCACTGGTACGGAAATGTGATGTCATCTTTAATTTTGGAGCTCTATTTATTATGGTAATGCAGGATCATAATGGCTGAGATTAAGAGGCCGATTTGTAGATAAATGTGAGAGTGTAATGTTGGAGACAGAATGTAGGCCATCGAGACAATCAAGACATTGAGTTGTGGCTGAGGGATAAGAGCTGAGAGTGACTTTTGTTCCTTGAATTGTTGATTATTCACTGTTTGGTTGCCATAGATCTTAAACTGCCCATTCATATTGAAACGCTTATTGTTCAGCGTTATTTCAGCCCACACATTATGCAAATCTCGTCCAAGGCAATCAGTTGCAAATGCTCCGCAGTGCTGGTTCTTAGAAATAGAAGAATACTTGTCATCATGGGTTATTGTGGATGCTACGGAGAAAACTCAGTGAGTCTTGCTGTTTCTGTTTGGTGCAAGGTCATTTTGAGAGGTGTGGACAAGATGTTTTTTTTTTTTTTTTTGCTTTGACTAGTACCAGTCTGTGCCAGTGTGTGACTGGAAGTGGTCACAAGGCTGTACTGACACACATACAGTCATGCACATCTTGAGCCGACCTGTTCATGAGACACATTCTCAAGTATGCACTCATAATGAAAACACAGATACTCCTTCTGCACCCACACACACAGGAAAGGAGTCAAGTGAACACACACACACACACACACACACACGCACTGACTGCACATGCAAAATACACCTAGTGAGTCCCTGAAGCTCTGCTCCAGTTGAGCTCCAAAGTGACTCACATTTCGAGTGCAACATCAGATCACTGAGATTCAAAGACTGCAACATAGCAACACAAAAACTCTTTAAGTATACACAGCATATACAAGTTGAAATTGATATTATGTATATCTATATATATTGTGGCCTATATGTAATTCTGACAGCACAGAGAAAATTACCGTATTTTCCGGACTATTGAGCGCACCTGTCTATAAGCCGCTATTGAATTTATTCAAACAGTTTCATGTGGTCCACTCTGACCGGGTCTGATGTGACGACGCTAAATGTTTTGGCGGCACGGAGCTTGCTAGCTTGTAAAAAGCTAACGAGCTTCGTGCCGCCGATACATGAGAAACACCGGTGTTTAAGTTCAAAGTGTCGGAAAAAAGTAGCGGCTTATATTCCGGAAAATACGGTAGTTAACAAGATGATTTCAACATTTTCACTCTGTATGTCAATGTCATGCAAGCAAATGCAGTAAATCACAGGAAATAAAAAATGATCTGGTGATTGAAACATAGCACTGATGCAAAATATAAGATTTATTTCCTGTCTCCCATACGTCCTTCAGGTTGTCTTCACTTTATAAAACAACCAATTTTAGTGTTTTATTGATTGGGTATCCCTCTCAAAATGAAACATACATCTTCGGCTAATTGCTAATATCAGCATGTTACAGCTGTCACTTATGGCGCATTTACACTGGTACCTACTTGCTTCACTTCGCCTTGGATCGCTCAGGATCAGCCCCCCTCAGTTGCATTTACATTGCCGAGGATAGTCCCTCCTCCGTGTAGCTGGCCGTCATTCGTGACGTCATCTTTTATGCGATTCTTTAGTTTCTGACCGCGCCGTCCAGCTCCCACTTAATTTTCTCATCAGCGACTAATGACAGAAAGGTTTGCACCTCGTCCTGAGTCCATGGGGCAGGATTTCTAA
>OOFC01048943.1:0-16100 GCA_900323345.1 Pseudochromis fuscus
GGCCTCTAGAGCCACTTTACTGATGATGGCTCTGGTGTCCCCGGCAAACTTATCTATGACTCCAGGCTAGAAAGAGGAAGAGGAGGGGGAGGAGGAGGAGAGGAGAGGAAGAGGAAGAGGAGAGGAGGGAAGAGGAAGAGGAGGCAAGGAGAGGAAGAGGAAGAGGAGGGAAGAGGAAGAGAGGTGGAAGGGGAGGAGAGGAAAGGAGGAGGAAAAAGAGGAAGAAGAGGAGGAGGAGGAGAGAGGAGAGGAGGGGAAGAGGAGGAGAGGAAGAGGAGAGGAAGAGGAGAGAGGAGGAGAGGAAGAGAGGAAGAGGAGGAAAAAGAGGAAGAGGAGGAAGAGGAGAGAGGAGAGGAGAGGAGAGCAAGAAGAGGAGGAGGAGAGGAGAGGAGGGAAGAAGAGATGAGAAGGAAGAGGGAGAGGGAGGAGAGCAAGAAGAGGGATTTTACAGTCTGTATTTAAAAGGAAGGAGAAGAGATGACATGAGACTGTGTGGAGAAGAGGAGGAGTAGAGAGGAGCATGGAGCATTAAAGAGGTGAAGAGAGGAGACAACGAGGAGAGAGGTGGGAGGTATAGAGCAGAGAGAGAGGAAGAGGATTTCACAGCATATGTTGAAAGAAAAGCCAAAGAAGAGGAGGAGAGGACCAAAGAAAAGAGTAAAATGAGGAAGAGGGCAGAGAGGATCAGCCTGTAAATGGGAATAAATACATAAATAGTGGATTGTGGAACATTGTATAATTGCTATAATGTATCAAAACTAAAATGACCTTCATCCTCTCTTGAGATCCAGAGGTCAGAAATTTACCAAAAATATTTCCATACTGGTGTTTCAATCTAAAACAGTAACAGTAAATCAATATTTCACACCCTTATATTATCGGATCATCTGCAGAATATAGACGTTGAAACATAAATATAAGCAGTGGATTTAATTATATGAACTTATATGAATATAAGATGCCAAAAATTTTATATTTTATCCAACAAGAATATTTAAACTCATCTATAAAAGGACTTGGTAAAACAAAATAACCCCTAAGATATGAAACATAAAAAATGACTGCAGTAAATAGTGAAGGCGGCCATTTTTTTTTACACCTGTCCCCACACAGCCAATCAAATGACTGTATCCCCCAGGACAGAGAAACCACTTCAGGGTTAAAGAGGTGAGGACAAGAGAGAGGGAGGATGGAGGTGGGAGGAGAGCTACAAACAGCAGCTCTGATGGTGAAAGCATCACCAGTGGGATATTCGTGCATATATACAGTTAACTGTCAAATTCAAAGTACAAAGGAGCTCGTGCATAGTTTCAATTTTCCTTTTTCGATTGTCTTTGTCTCTAACCCGCAGTCATCTGTTCCCTCCCTCCCTCCAATCCTCTTGTTAGCCGTTAATCCTCTCTCTGTATCTCCCTCTCTTACCCACCACTCCTTTGATCACCAGTGGTGGCGGCATGATGGGAGTAATAGCTTCAAAATTTTAAAAAGAAATGTAAAGAAACTTTTCTACCCCCTCACTTTTGAATCAAGGTTGTTTCCTGCCAAGTCAGGTCGAATATTAAAAAGTTTCTGTTCCTCGTCGACCGTGACAGATGTGGTCGTGTTAGTGATTTCCACATCTACCTGTAAATGTTTCCACTCGTCTTCTGGCTCTTGTTTCTGGCTCCGGTGAGGAAGGGGAAATTGCTGAAAAGCCGTGCGAGCTCCTCGCCAGTAGTTAAACATTTCCCTTGATTAGAGCTCTGGCAGAATCCTCAGTATCTGCTCACAGTTTGCCGGCGCTTTTCACAATGGCCTTGTGAACATGTGCGATTGAGACTCACACAGATGAAGGAGAGGATGGTAATTGTCAGCCCACTGTCAGCGATGATGATGTTGATTACAGACATCCACAGGATAATCCCTGTTTAGTGCAGCTCGGGCCTTATTTTCTTGGTTTTGGCCGCGGTGCACGTTGGTTGTGATGGCATTGTGCAGATCAAAGTAACTCACCACCGCGACCTCCAGAGAAACTCAGTTCAAACAGACTATTTAAATTCCCCATAGGGCTGCATTATAAACCTGAAGATCTGAGAGATGTTTGACAAGTCGGGAAAGAATAAAAAATTATTTCTGCTATCTTGATTTTTTCAGAAAAAAGTTTTTTTGTTTCTTCTTGTTAACTGTTAGAGTTTCACCTGCCCCCCCTCCCCCTCCCCCCTCTGGCCTATTAGGGCTTTTAAATAAAATATTACTCTTTGATTCAACTGTTCACATCTCTTACAGTCTCTCTCTGCTCAGGCTGCTGAGTGCAGTCATATTAGTACCGATTGCAGGATGAGTTTGTAATAAAGTGGATTATTCTTTCATGAATGTACTGTGCACAAGTCTGAAGATTTGTTGGTTTCTGAAGTTGTAAGGAGCATATAATGATTTCTGGGTCTTTATTAGGATCAAATCAGAGAAATCTGCTTCTATAAATAAAAATCACTAATATTCAGTGTGTCCCTTATTTTGTATAAAGCTACTGGAGTATAACACCAGACTTCATTCAGACATGTATTGAACTGTTTGAGCTACATTTGGTTGTGGTTGTACAATTCATGAGCAGCTTGATAAGATACAATCTGATTTCATCCACATGCTATGGATTCAAAATGCTGAAGATGACAAAATTTGACAAATTTGACTTCATCAAACCAGACACTCGACACATAGCCTTCAAGCTGTTACAAAGAAATATGATGAATCAGGAAAGGTCAACGACACCAGGAGGGGTGGTGGTTCAAGAAAACTTTGCAGATCTGATGAGAAGTTTCTGAAACTATCTTCTCTGATACTGGAAGAAATCCAACAGAGACCTGACTCAGCATGTGGAAGCTTCATCTGATGTCCAGTTTATCCTTCAACAACATGAAGATGGCCTTTGTGGAAGAGTAGCTGCCAACAGACTAAGAGAGTCAAAAATCCAAGAAATGCTCAAAAAGACTGAAACACAGACCAATAAAAAAGTATTTTATGGAGAGATGAATCCAAGTTTGAAAGTTCTGGCAACATAAGTCTGAAGAAGAACTCACGGCTGTCATACTAATACTGATTTCTGTTTGGTTACTGAATAAAGAGACTGAGAGAAATGGTCCAACAACAACAACAAAATCTTATGGTGGCCTAAGACCTTTGCACGGCACTGTTTGTATTACCAGACCCACTAAAAGCCATTAAGACACAAGTGCCACCTGCTTGGCTCCTGCACCGCTTCCACTTCCTGTCTGGAGCCATTTCAGATGTTAACTAATTAATCTGGAAGCTGTTTGCCGCTGCCCGCAGTTCGATAAGTTCCTCAATCAAAAGCCGGGCCGGGGAACTTTAATGCAGTTTAAGGGCTGGAATAAATGTATTAGAAATACAGCACATCAAAAACAGAACAAAGAGACCTCAGAGCATCCCGGCGGACCTGTCGATGCCACGCGCGCACACACACACACACACACACACACACACACACTTCTGAGCTTGATAGGTTACGACTGTGTCAGCGTACAGCCAGTGATCTGAGGGGCTTTCATCTCCAGGATCCACCGTTTCCCTGCATAATGTTTATGCACGCAGTGACGGCGGGGATGCACGTGGCGAAGCATGTGCGCTGTAGTGTGAATAAGTGCGTATAGATGTGCGAATGTGTGTGTGTGTTAATAAGTGACTGCGTGCACGCCGCCTGCACCCATGGCTCAGTGATTTTGCTCATTATCCTTCCTTCTTTTTTGCCTCTGTTGAACGACTGCAGGCACTACTTTGTTACTTGCTTTTAGCACGTCCTCCTCCATCCCGCTGCGCTACTCCGTTTCCTCCTCGCCACTTCTTTCCTACCACCGTGCAGCATCTCACCCTCTACTTCCACCACTGCACCCTCCATCTCCTTCACATGCGAGCACGCCTCATGTTGCGAGCTGTGAAACTAACACCAACGTGTGCTCGAGGATGGCAGCGAACTGAGGAAGAATTAAAGTGCTTTAAAAAGCTCCTTACTTGGACTAAACCTCGCTCGCTCGTAAACCGTGTTTACTCTCGGGATGACTGTAAAACCATTTACAGTTCCTCCCTGACAGCGTTTTCGGGCTTAGGAAAGCTGCTGCAGACTTCGGCACGACTCCCTGCTTTTAAAAAAAGATAAAGGCATAAAAAATAAAAAAGACCCCCACCCTCCAGAAATAAAAAAGATCCTGAGGGCCAGTCAGCGATGCCTGTGTTGCTCTCGGCCGATCAATATGTTAAAACATTTATGCACAGCGGCCATGTGTTTGTAATTAAAATTCCATAAAATCTCCACCGAAAAACAGGCTGTTAATAGATTCGGGTCTTCGTCTGGGTTTATTAGCGAGGGCAGATCAGGTTTTTGGCTGGCTCCGAGTCAAGGTTTGCGATGATGACTGCATAATTACATACCTGCACCACCTCTCCTCCATCACTCACTCTCTCTCCAGATACCCGATGTGTCTTAAATTTTAACTCTCATTTTGGTTTCTGCCTCCATTTTTTATGCCTATAGAAAAAAAAATTGGGATAAATGAGCTGCTTTGTGTGTTAAAATCATTAAAGTGAGGCTGACTCTCCCTCCCTCCCTCCATCCCTCTGCTGCCATGTAATCAAAAGCTTTTTCTTTTTGGTTTCTCATAAATGTTTTTTCACAGCCTTTGCACACATGTTGCTCCCCCCCAATGCTCCTCATTGAATTTGTGGATTCAATTATATCAGGAGGACCTTGTTTTCCAAATCTGGTCAAACCTTTAGTGAGAGGCAGCTTAACAAGGGCGAGTCTGTTAGCAGTTTCAGCTGCATCCAATCCAAACAAAGCAACTGGGCTGTGGCGGCGGCAGCGGCGGAGGAGGAGGAGGAGATCGTGGCGAAATAAATTGTTTTCCAGAGAAGTTACATGTGTGGGTTTCTCAGTAGGATGTAGTTTTTATTCTCTTCCTCTATATAGCAAGAGTTACGGCGTTGGCTGTGCTTTCCTTTCGGTAATTGATATTCTCGTTTTAGGTGCAAAGCTGCAGCGTGGAGAGTAATAATAAATATTCACAAACATGTCACAGGCAATAAATTGGAGAGCAGGTCCGTGCAGAATTAGTCTAACGATCTGCCCAGAGGGTTCGTATCTCTCATTCCCAAATCACGAAGCAGGCAATTTCAACTTAATCTTTCTCACATGCTATATCCATACATCACATCAGGGCTCTATACGGGGCTATACTTTACCCCCGCCCACCAGCTGGAAACACATGCCAATTTGTTTTTTATGTTAACACCGCCCCCCGGCACCCTCAAGCTGAGGTGTTGGACTCATTCCCGATACAAATTTCCGAAGGTTTAACAGAATGATTGGACCATCAGGCCTCATGTTGGGGTGACGCGCCATCTGGGTGGCTGAGCTAAACTGCACGCACCCCCACGTTTGTTCAGCCGCCCGCCTGCTCTGTTAATTTACAGGTGGCCTTTAATGAAATGTCTCCGCTGTGACACAGGCCAAGGCCTCACGAGTGGACACGCCGCCACAACACATCCCGAGCTGGATGATCGCTCAGAATCGTGGCACCTGTCAGGACCCGGGACTAAAGAGAGTTTAAGGTGATCAATACTGATCTGCTGCGACACACTCAGGGGGGTTAAAGAGATGGGAAGGCTGACGGAGCGTGTGCGGAGGAGAGGCCGAGAGAGGTGACGAAGAAAGAGGATGAATGAAGTGAAAGCAAATGAGAGCGAGGCAGAAAGAGGGAGTCAAACAGAGAGGGAGGGAGGGAGGGGAAGAAAAAAAAAAAACAGTAGCGTTATTGATGTGTTGCAGAAAGGAGCAAAAGTGTTGTTTGATGCAGGGAGTTAGAGGAACTCGCCGTGGTCGATTTTTGTCTGGATGATAGACACAGAAACAATCCCCAGCGGTGTGAGGGGAGAGCAGTTACAGTGCTCTGGATGTCACTCTGCAGGACGCTCTGTTGAGGCATTGCACCTCGCCTCCTGATCCTGCCCGCACTTAACTGGACAACTATTACTCAGCACTTTCCACAGGGCCAGAGGCGAGTTCAACCAAATCCCCCAAATGCCCGGCGGTATCTGCAGAGAGGCCCTGTTTACACTGCAGGTTTTAAGATGAGTCTCAGGCAATCGGATCACGAGTCACTACTAGTAAGTTGGATGTCACCACTGCAAGAGCGTCTGGTTCTGTACACAGCTCAGAGCGAAATGATTGAGGAAGTATCGTACGTGTTCGGGCTCTGAGAGGACAAAGTTGTTTACAAGTTGCAACTGAGCGCAGGGCGAGACGAAGGAGATTAAATGCAAGAAAAATGGCGGCTTCTAGTCCTGTACAGAGGTCGGTAAAGTGGCCAAAAATTGTACTCAAGTAAGAGTAGTGTTACTTCAAGATAATACTATTCAAGTAGAAGTAAATAGTAAAAAGTAGTCATCCAAAAAAGTTAAAAAGTATTTGGTAAAAAGACTACTCGAGTACTGAGTAACTGTTTGAACATAATGTCTGATTTAAACAAATTGTGTAATCAGACAAATTAATAAATCAATTCACTGTAATTCCTCAACTATTTGCCCTGTCCATGTAATTCCAGCTGAGTCCTGCTGATGTGCAGCATTCATATTACCTACATTACGGTAATGCACAGACGCTCTGCTTATCGGCTTTCAAAATCAGGTAGAATCACGTCAGTAGTGCAAATTGTCATGGAATTACTTTCTGTCAGCAATTAAATGTTCGGGGTTAAAGCTCTTCACGCAAATGATTCAGCTACAAAACTACAAAACAAAATCCCTGCTTCCTCATACATCACTCAAGGATTAACCACAATCCCCCTTCTTAAAGGTACAGGCTTGTAACACAGGTAAAGTGAACCAGTGAGATGCGGGATGCTGGGCGGACTACTAGTGCCAACTAGCGACGGATGGTGTATCGGCAAAACACCTAAGTTGGTGCACTCGTAAGTCAAGGTACAACTGTACATGTAAATAAAAAGTAACAACTCAAGTGTAGCCCAATGTAGCAGAGTAAGAGTAACATTTCTTCTTCACACATCCACTCAAGTAAAAGTAAAACATATGGTGCAGTAAAACTATTCTTAAAAGTAAATTTTATTCAAAAAGTTACTCAAGTAAATGTAACTTGCTACTACCCACCTGGTCCTGCATCAATGATGTGTTTCCTGCTACGTCGTTGTTGGGGATTCATAGGGAAGATGTGGTCACATGACCCCCACACCACTTCCACATGTGGTCTGTGTGATCAGATCTCAACATGTGTCGCTGGTTGTTTTGTATTTAGTACAAACAGGGCCACAGGGGAGTTAATCTTAGTCCCATTTTGTCAGAAATGTAACTTAATTAAGTTTCCTATAATCAGTGAATACTTTAGATTTGATTCATCCTTTCAAGTCAAGCATCAAACACTTAGTATTTTACAGTTACGCTTTGTCAAGGTTGTGCATTCAAACTTTGGATCAATCCAAAAAAAGCGTCAGCACTAACATCAGACTTTAAATCCCTTGAACAGTCGTTTCAAAACTTTCTCCAAAAAAATGAATCCGCCTCCACTCAGAAATGTGTTTTCCTTCTTGTTCTTTGGCTTGGATGTTTGAGCTTTACTGTGCCGAATGATGTATGTGAAGAGTTTGACACCAGAAAGCTGTTTTCACTTTCATCTGCTGAAAGAGGGAAAGTTTCTCTGAGCTCACCTGAATTCTGAGTTTAACACATATACGTCGGGGTGACTGTGTGAGATCACGACTCCAGTCTGGGAGCCCGGCTCAGTCCAGTTTTCATTTTAGACAAGTGTCATGTGGAAACCTTCAGTGTGTGTACATTAAGGGATCTTCAGAAGAAAAAATAAAAATCAGATAAACACTTCTTAAAGCAGACTAGTTTTAAATTTAGTTCTTAAAATATCCCATTAATAATTTACCTCAGCTAATCTGCTTCATGAGGAAACAGGTCCCATGTTTGATCAGATCTTAGTGACAGAAACATCACCAAAAGAAATATGTGATGTTTTTTTTCCAGTTGAGCCTTGCTCACTTTAAACCAGTGAGAGAGGATCTGTTTAAAACAACCAAAATCTTCATGTTGTAAGTAGGATCACCATCACTCAGACAAAGTAATGGGCCCCTTAAGTACTGCATTTCTAATTGGAATATTACGTAACTGCTATGGATTAATATATAATGGAAACTTAAATGATACCACACATTGGGGAAGGTGTTGCAATATATTTATGATTTGACCAATGAATAAAAGTTGTGTATGATTTGCCTGAACTATCCAGCATGAGTCTAACCTAAAGACTGGATGAAGCTAACGTGACATCACCTGTTGGTTTGTGGACTCCAGGAGTTTGGCATTTGAACGTTGTGATGTTGGTTGTTTGGAGCCAGAAGTGACCATATTTGGAAATAAAGGGAGGAGTGAGGAGGCGGATCTGACCCTTGAACCCGAGGATGATACCTGACATGTATGACACTTGACTTCAGAGCTTTTTTAAGCCTGGTATCTACTTACTGTATTTTCCGGACTATTGAGCGCACTTGTCTATTAGCTGCTGTTGAATTTATTCGAACAGTTTCATGTGGTCCACTCTGACCGGGTCTGATGTGATGACGCTAAATGTATCGGCGGCACGGAGCTTGCTAGCTTGAAAAAAGCTAACGAGCTTCGTGCCGCCGATACATGAGAAACATCGGTGTTTAAGTTCAAAGCGTCGGAAAAAAGTAGCGGCTTATAGTCCAGAAAATACGGTAATCTTTCATTTTTCTCTTCAGATGGACCACCGGATCACTAATAAGAAGAATTAACTTCAGCTCATGACATCAGAAATTTCTTGAGTATCTCAAGATTGAAAATGACCATTTTTGAATTGAAATCAATTGGAGTTGTTTGGAGGCAGCCTCTAGTGGCCGTCGGGAGTATCACACTTTTTTGCACTTCAGCGTTGGTCTATTTTTTTAAAACCCTGTCCACACACAGACGATAACATTTCAAAATGTTTGCCCTTAAACCAGGAATTAAGTGTGCAGTAGTAAATATGCCAGGCCTGTATGTGGCGCTGTAACGCTACCACAGAAACACACCAAAACAGAGAAGAAGAAGACACGGAGCAGGTGCATTAAACTCATGAGAGGTAAAAACAACACATAACAACACACACCTGTTGCTCAGGGTAGTCGTACAGTTTCAGATGATTTAGCTGTAAAAGCCAAAAACAAGCCGAGTAGCTGCTGCAGCACTAACACAACGCTGTCTCCCTCCATTGTTACTGTTGTTGTCGGGGATTGTGCATGTGGGTTAAGGAGGAGGCGGGGCTACGGCTGCACCGTTTCAGGGAAATTTGCATACGCTGTCCACACGACGATGATTGAGATTTTCCCACTCTGGGACCCATTTTCAGAAATTATCGTATTCGCCTCTCAAATTGCCGTCTCCATGCGGACAGGGCCTGAACTCCATTGTCTCATCCATTTCTACATACAGTCTATCGTCCAATCTAAAAACAGTCAAGCTCATTTCAACCAGTCCTTGAGAGACAGGAAACCTGTCCACACACAGATACACACACACTTAAAAACACATCTATCAGCGAGGGCTCGTGGCTCACTGACGGGTCACAGGGCCCCCCCGTGTGTTTCAAGGCTCTGTCTCTGAGGCCCCCGCTGTGGAGAAGGAGATGTGAGCAGCAGAGGGAGGACTCAGAGGAAGGAGTCAGATGAAAGAGATGAAGCCCTTCAGGAGTCCTTGCACCTCTGCGAGCTTCCTACAGGCTGAAGCTACTATTCTTATCTTCTTAGGGAAAATAAAATAATAAAAAAAAATCCCCATTCCTATGCTGAAAACTGCATACACCACACTCTCTTTGCCTCTGCTATGCCCAAGCACACACACGCATACACATGTCAGCTGTTGTAAGACGGGAGGTCCTCGTATTTCATCAGCCGAACCTCAGTATTCACCGAGGGGATCGGCTCTGTTCTTCAAGCCTCTCAGAAGCTCCTCGGGGTAGGGAAGATGTGTGAGTTAGAGCGCAGTGTGCTGTATGGATATGCATAGCTACACACCGCACTCCCCTCCATCCCCTGCTTGTCTATTCTGCGCCGCCCTCTCTCCTCTCTCTCTTTGCCCTTGGTGTCTGACTTGCAGGAATGACAGCACAGAGAGTTAGGAGAGGAGGAAGGTGGCATCAAGGTTACAGAACCCTCTCTCCCTGTGAAAGAGGAGACCGCATCAAACAAAAACACCAACCACCACGGCGGTGAAATGCCTCCCTCTCTGTCTTCCTCGTTTCCCGTCTGCAGGAGTTCAGGCTGCAGGACAACACATTTATCATCAGCAGACTTAAGACCCTGTGTTTTAACTAGCTGCTATGTAAATACAAAGGACTGTGTCGACTTTATTGGTGCCCCCCTTTCTCCTAAACCTCAACTCAGGCCCCTCTCCAAACCACAGCAATTAGAGAGGAATCAGATGAGACCACAGCCGTAAATTTGCCAACAAATTTTTCTTTCCTGCACAAAAGCTCCACACAGCATCACAACCGCCATCCAGAGGAGCCAGAGCCCGTCCTCGCTCGGCGGCGATCGTCATCCGCTCGAACGTGACGCCACAACAAGGGATCTCCGATCTGCCTGCGCCTCATTGATGTTTTAGCGGACCTCAATTACTGAGTGACTGCATCCCGCTGTTCCACCAGTCAAAACATCGCCTTTTCTTCAGGAAATATTTTCACAGCACCATAATTGCTTCCATCTGTAGCTACACTGTGGCAACACTAGCTATGTCATTACGGCTGAGTGAGTTCACAGCAAAAAAAAAAAAAACATGTGTGACTGCGAGCGTTCGTGTGTCGGTTTGGATGCAGGCGCTCGTCGGAAAGCCTACTCCGTTTTTTTTTTTTTTTAATCACCAGAGAGGAAACAGAGATTTGAGAAGTGTTGAGTTGGAACAACGATGGGAATGTGATGAGGCAGGAGAGCAGCGTACACCCCTGCACACAGCCTCCTACCACACATTTGATGGCTAGTTTAACAGAGTTGACTTTAGCTGATGAGCTGTCTGCGCAAACACAATTTGACTCCATTTCCCAAAAGGCCTGCAAACAGCAAAAATAAAAAGAGCGAGTGAGGATTCAGGTGTTCAGCATTTCTACAGGATTTCAGATGCGAGGATCTAAGAGAGCCTTGAATTAAAAGTCGCAGGTTTGACAGAGCATTTAGCTCATGTTTACGCTCTAACTGATTGGCGTGTCAGCAAAGGTCACAACCTGGAAAAACTGAAGCCGACCAAACGACACGTCGCGATAACCAAGTGGATCTGACATCTCACGCCGTCTGTCGGCGCCTGAACCGAATCTGACTCATTACGCTGTTTACAGAAGTGGTTTGTATTACCTGTCACATGCCTGTTCACACACACTCTTCTCTGCACTAAAACACTCGAGCAGTTCAGAGTTAGTTTGGTGGTTTCTGTCAGCAGCTCAAACATCATTAAAACCAAATCCAGCATAAATCCGGCTGCAGTTTGTCACGCCGGCTGAGACGTCCACTGTGAAGAGACGGCTAATTTAGAGGGCGCGCGGCTGCTCTCTCACAGATATTAATGGCTCTTATTTTCCTGCGAGCAGAATTGTAAGTGCAAACTCGGAGGCACAAACGGGTGTGACCGACTGATCTGTGCAATAATTTTGCAGAGCTGGAGGTGCAGGCGCAGTCCCGGCACATGCAGGACCTCAACGCCAAAAGAGGCTGAAGTGGAAATTAATATTTTATGAGGGGGAGAAGAACTACATCAGCAGCATTGACTAATCATATCTGGCTTGTCAGTTTTGTTTTAGGCCAGAAACAAAAACCCAGACAATAAATTACAGAAAAAAAAACACAAATACATACACAGGTTGGTGTCTTGTAATATTGAGAGCCTGTGAGAAAAAGTTGTGTGTAAAATCCCCTGATTGGTTGAAACTCTATGACATCACATGGGCTCATTCAAAATGGGTCGTGAAATCCCGACTTTCGGAGAAGGATATTTAAGTTGTATGAGCTTTGTGTTTCCAAACATTCCCATGAATTGTGAGTTTATATCATAATCTATTCAACTTTGCTCTGAACAAACTAAAATAATAATAAAAAACTGAATCATTGATAAACCTGTGAACACACTCTTATAATATTAATCCTGTGCATTGTTTAAACATGGAATGGTTTAGCAGTGCGCAGAGTTTTTATTTATGCCGTTAAATCCTGGAGCTGTATTGACTGAATATCTGATAACACACTGTTTGCCTCAGTATAAATACAGGCATTGAACAGTGTTCAAATTACAGACACCAGATGGAACAATATGCCATTACTATTAGTACTGTATGATGGTGCATCAATACAAACAAACACAGTATGAAAGGTTAATGTTGTACAATCTGCTGCAATCAAACTGAAATAGCTGTTTACAAATGTGTATTAGACTAAATTGTTGATTATCTGTGTCAAAAAACTGTGTTTGCATCACCTCACCTGATCATGGTGGATGTGTTGGTCGGACTGTATACACAATGGATGATGCTAATGTGATGTCACCCATTGGTTTGTGGCATGTGAACGTCACCATGTTGGTTTTTTGGAGCCAGATGTGACCATATTTAGATATGAAGGGAGGGGGGCGGGTCTGATCATCAAACCTAACATCACTGCCCAATGTGTATGAGACTGGAGTTCAGGTGGAGTCTCAATGGGGAACAGACCTGTCCATCAAACTAACCACGCCCCCAAATCTTCCTCTTTTTGAAGTCTAATGTCTGATTAATGATGAAATGATTTTCAGATAGACCAGATCTCTGAGGAGAAGAGCTGACGTTAGCTAATGACATCAGAATGACATTTTTGAATTGAAGTCAATTGGAGCAGCATCTAGTGGCCATCAGGAGTATCGCACTCTTTTTCCACTTGCCTCATTTTTTAGCCCTAGTTGCTTCGTCCATTTCTACATACAGTCTATGGCTACAATCAACTGAATTAGTATTACTATTTTTTAAATGTGTATTAGATTAAAATGTAAACTGTCTGCGTCTGAAGACTGGAAACTGAACCTTTAATATGCAAATACGAGCACAACTTCAGCTGCATCACTTCACTTCACCCAATCATGCTGCATGTATGTGTGTTGGTTTGGATCCAAGAGATTATCAAACAACAATGCAGTGCCGACCAAGAATTACAGCGCACACACACACACACACACATAATTAAACCCAGATATTTCTCTCTGACCTCATCTCTTTCATCAAAGCTTCCCTCCCACAACACATCGTCTCGGTTAGACGCTGTGCATCCAAACTTTGCTTTGATCAAAGCGGGTTTAAAGCAATGGCACGTCTCTACATACTAATATTTTGTGTGCGTGTGCGGGGAGTGCTTTTTGTTTCTAGTAAATGCATAGTGAGCCATGCATAACCACAAGTCAATACCCTTTGCTACACTCAACTCCCTCACAGTTTCTCATTATAAAACTGATCTCACGCTGTGGTCTCTTGACATTGCACAAAGACGTTTCTTTGGTGATGCTGTGAGGGACATTATCCCCATTTCATTGACCTTTATGACAAATGAAGACAAAGTGAGTGATGCGAGCCAAAGACGGGGGGATACTCGTGTGAAGTCAGGAGAAGGGCAGCGGCTCTGTGATATATGAAAAGAAAAGATTGAGGGGATACGAGGCAGGTGGTTTCCATCACCTCGGCAGAGTTACAGCCTGGCCACGGGCCCGCTGAGGCCGGTGACAGCGCCGTGACACAGGAGACGCCGGTGGCACTCTCAGTACATTTGTCACACCGGTCCGGCCGAGCACCCATGAAAACAGACGCCGGTCTCCCTACCCTGCATCTTCCTCCGCTCTCAAAGCTTTCATCCACCCTCACCCTCGTCTTTTCTCAATTTCCTGTGTGATTACCACTGCACCATCTCGCCTTTCTCTCCTCTTGTTGCCTCACACTTTTTGTGCTCTCTTCCCATCACTCTGCTGCTTTTCTATATTCAACCCTTATGACTCCATACTTCTGATCCCTTGAACCGTTTCACACTTTCCATCCTCAAAGTTCGCCATCTTCCTATGATCTCTCAATCCCTTACTCATTCTTTTTGCTCTGCTCTCTACTCCTTGATCTGATTTACCCGGCCTCCTCTCCCTCTCCCGCTCCCTGCTCCTCTCAGCCTCCCCCCTCCCCCCTCCACCTTTTGCAGAATCACCCTTGATATCTATTCGACTGCCATCAGCCAGAGGAGAGATGAAAATCGATTCTCCTTCCAGCAACTGCTTCACTCTGGTTAAGGAGAAAGGGGAGGCAGTTAGCTGGGCTCTAAGTAAGGCCATCCATCCATCTCCCTTTGAGCTCTGACGACAAGGCTGCTCTGAAATTAGTGTAGCACTGACTGAGACTGGAGCGAAGGCACCGAAGCAGCAGAGGAGCAAAGACTGTGGGGCAAAAAAAAAAAAATGACTTGCAAAAAGCAAACGAGCACAATTTCCACTAAAAAAACCAAAATCTAACCAACCTGACCTCGAGGACTTGGTTCAGCCAATTTACAAAAACAAATATAAACATATTTTCTCACTTTCAAAACCTCTGGCTGTTTTGTTTTTATTTAAAATAAGGTCTTAAATACTCACAGCATTGAAAAATATCTTAGGAATAATGCCCTCAGAATAATAATAACAAATAAAAACATTTTTATAAGAAGGTCGGATGTAAAAAATATGAAACTCCCAGTGGACCTCACGTCCTCTCTATCAGGCACGACATATGAATCACAGATGAATCTAATGTGGAGTCATAAGGAAATATCTGTTTAACTGTGTGATGCTGCGAGGATGAAAGATTGGGCTCCAGCAGGAATTCATATTTGTATTATTAACTTTATAATATGTTGTTATTTCAAAGTGAATGATGGTAAACAGAGATAGACTTGCACTGCTGCTGCAGACATGGGAGACCCAGAATCTGAATGTTATAAATAAAATTTGAGACAATTTATGAAAAATATTCTGTGTGTTTACTAAATAAAACAGTTTGAATCCAAAAATCCAGACAAATATTAAAAGAACTCGATGATTTGTATCTAAAATGTGTTGGTGTGTGCAGGTTAACCGTTCAATCCAATTAGTTATGAATAATGATCCCAACAAAACAGATCCAATGCAACTAAGTGCTTTTAAGGTGAGTGGTTAACAAGAGCATTTATGCAATTACTCAGTATTTTAGTGCAATTTAATCACTGGTTTTCAACCTTTTTGGTTCACAATTGCACAAAATTCAACAGTGTCTCTGTGTGCGATTGTCACATTGTTATTAATAGTTGTCAGTAGTTCTATTAAAGTCAACTTCTGCTTGTTAACTTGCACTAAATTCAAAAAGCTTGTTAGCTACCAAAGATTATTTAGTAACTGTAAGGAAGAAGACAAATATTATCAATCGGCGGCTGTGGCTCAGGTGGTAGAGTGGGTCGCCTATGAATCGCAAGATTGTGGGTTCGATCTCCGGTTCCCCCAAGTGTCCTCGGGCAAGACACTGAACCCTAAGTTGCTCCCAATGGTGGCTAGCACCTTGACGGCAGCTCAGTAGCCATTGGTGTGTGACTGTGTGTGTGAATGGGCAAATGAGTTGCCTTGTAAAGCGCTTTGGGACCTAGCTTAGGTCAAGGAAGCGCTATATACACTATAGGCCAAAAGTTTGGACACACCTTCTCATTCAATGTTTTTTAGAGTTAGTTATAATATGTACTTAACTGAAAACATGTTTTATATTCTAGTTTCTTCAAAATAGCCACCGTTTGGTCTGATTACTACTTTGCAAACTCTTTGTATTCTCTCCATGAGCTTCAAGAGGTCGTCACCTGAAATGTTTCCACTTCACAGCTGTGACTTATCAGGTTCATTAGTGGAATTTCTTGCTTTATCAATGAGGTTGGGACCATCAGTTGTGTTGTGCAGAAGTCAGGTTAAGCCCTATTGGACAACTGTTAAAATACATATTATGGTAAGAACCAATCAGCTAACTAAAGAAAAACGAGTGGCCATCATTACTTTACTTTACT
>OOFC01048944.1:0-13649 GCA_900323345.1 Pseudochromis fuscus
AAAAAGTACCTGGAACTTGGTACCTGGTACAACTTTTCGTACCTCCTCTCCTGCGGTTCCAAAAAAAGTACCTGGTCAGGTCGGAGCAGGTACTAAAATCTTATTGGTCGGAATCGTCACTGTGTCGTTGCGTCATCACTGCGCTGCAGTAATCTCTCCCGGCAAGCACGCCACTTTTAAATCTTTGCCGAACCGTGCAGACGTGTTTAAAATAACAACAAGAAGAGAAATGGCATCAGCTACTAGAAATCCTGCCCCGTGGACTCAGGACGAGGTGCAAACCTTTTAGACAATAGTCGCAGATGAGAACATTCAGCGGGTGCTGGACAGCGCGGTCCGAAATGAAAGGATTTACAAGCAACTCTCGGACCAGATGGCTGCACGTGGCTACCGCAGGACTTTGCAGCAGTGCAGGGAGAAATTAAAAAAGTTAAAAAGTTGTTCCTCCATTGCTTCTTTCCACATCTGTGTGTCGCATAAAAGATGATGTCACGAATGACGGCCAGGTACACTGAGGAGGCACTACCCTCGGCAATGTGAATGCTACCGAGGGGGGGCAGTCCCAAGCGATCCGAAGCGAAGAGAAGCGAGTAGGTCCCAGTGTGAATGAGCCATAAGTGAACTTGGAAGCTAAGATAAACCAGAAATTAACAGAATCTAGACACAAACTGAACCTAGAAGCTAACTGAACCTAGAGGCTAACCAAAAACAAAGACTCGGTCTAACCTCAGGAGGAGGCAGACCTCCAGCTCCAGCAGGACAATCCGGCAGCATCTTCTTTTTGCCATTAGAGCTGCAGAAACAGGCTGGAGATGGATCCTCCATGGTCCAGTTCCCGGAGCTGAAGAGCTCCAAGACGCTCTCGGGGACGTCGGGGATGTACCAGTCCTCGTCACCCATCGTACAGGGAGCCTCTCTGACGGAGGGGAGGAGGTTGAAGAGGGAAGAGGTTATTCAGTGAGAGAACTCAAATACAGACACACAACAAGAGAAAAAGGAAAAGTCTGAGTTTCTTACGGGATAGGATCTCCATTCATGCAGCGAGTCCCGAAGCCTGGAGCATCCTGCAGAGCGTCCAATAACTTCTGCATGTTGGCGTCTCCGGGAGCATCGTCACTGCAAAGACAAACGACACAAAGTGACCACTTTAATCACAAACACTGGAACATGTTGGGATCAAAGGAACCAAACCAGACTGGTTTAATCTTATTTATCAGATAGATTTCAGTTAGTCCACAGTTATGATGATTCAATCTAGGGCTACAGCTAACGATTATTTTAGTGATGGAATAATCTACTGATTACTTCTTCTTCTTCTTCTTCTTCCTGTCTGTTACTGTGAATAATGTAAATAGTCGGAGCGATACTGCCTCCACCAGTTCCTGTAGGGAACTGCAAGTACAGATGACTTTTTCCCAGTTGGTATTTAATTTTACCAGTAACAGAAACAATAATACAATAAATCGACTCTTGAACTTCCGCGTCGATGAAATTTTAAAATCAAGGTAATCGATTATGTTGAATAATCTTTGCAGCCCTAATTCAATCAGCCATGGAGTTCACAGGGTTCTGTGCTAGGATCAGTACTTTTTACTTCATATATGTTTCCTTTGGGAAATATTATAGTAAACATTGCATACAGTTTCACTGCTATGAGATCAAACAAATTACTTGGTCAAACTCCACATGTCTCACACACATCAAGAAACTAACTATGTAGTTACTGGGGACAGCACTGCTCCCAATACACTACTTCACCCTCAAAGTGCAGGCTTTCCTAAAGTGGACTAAGAGGCAGAGTTTTGAATTACCAGGCTCCTCTCTTGTGGAGCCAGTTCCCAGTTTGGGTTCAAGAGCTTAATAGTTTTAAAACGCATCATTTCTTCAAACTTTTAGCAAGTTTCTCTCTATAATGATAATGATCATATTATAAGGTGTTGGACCTTATGTGCCCTGAGAGGACTGATCTTTGAAGACTACAGTGTGAAGGCATATGAAGCAGTTCAGGACAGGCGTGTACCTGATGAAGGTGACCTGGTCCTCGTACATCCATGGCTGCAGCTCCAAACTGGGATATTTTCCAAATGGGGGCACGATGAGACTGAAGACCAGGGCGATGCAGACAAACACAGCTGGCAGAACGATCTGAAAACCACAGAGATTTGTTTTCCAGGGTGAACCACAGCAGGAAGGTTTGATGAGGACACCGCCACACAGACGAAGAAATGACAGTGTACCTGAGCGAAAAACCCCTTCCTGGAGCGCCGGGCGTAAAGGAACCGTTTCCACATCAAAGCCACAAACTGCTGCCTCCTCAGACTCCAGCCGTTCACCTGATATGAGCCTTTCCCATCGGTACAGTTCAACCAGTCCGTCTCCTTACAGTCTGACAGAACAAATGTAACTGTTAGTTATACCCTCAGCTAACATACTTGTAGCTCGCTATGTTGGTTGTTTTTCCACTTTGAGCTACTTTGAGCTAGCTAGCTATTTTTAATGTTTATCCATTATGGTCTAAGCATTTAATTTAAGCTAACTCTTTTAGCTTCAGCCTCACTGGTTAATGCTACACAAACATTAGCCAGATAGAATATGTAGGAAGTTGTCTGAGGCTGTGCTCAGGATATTGTGTATTACTGTGTTTTATTGTGTACTTTTGTATATTACTGCTGTGTGCGAGTTGTTTTTCTGTTGTTGTGTACCAGGGTCTCCCTCAGAGTCGTTGCAGTCGTTGTTGTCATCCTCTGTTAAGGGCCTCAGGCAGCTCTGATGGTCTCCTCCACCGAAGGCATGAGCCCTCCTCCGCCTCCGAACAGGTAGCGTTCCATCTGAGCACACACACGCACACACACACACACACACACACACACACGCACGCACACACACACACACACACACACACACACAGATTGTAAAGACTTGAATTCAGACTTTTATTTTGAAAGACGTCACACTCAGAGGTCACTCCCTCCTCACCTGAGGGCACTTCGGTGTCAACTCCGTTATCTTCAGCCACTTTCAGGAAAATCTACCAAAACAAACGGAAATAAATGGTAATGAAATGATAACTTCCTGTTCCTGTAAAAATCAGCATGCTCTTTACAAAAACTTTAAGATCAATGCTGTAAATGAAAGTTTACAGCTGGTGTTTGCTAACTATTTCAACAGTTAGCTACAGTTGTTGTGTTGGTTTTGGTTTTCCCACCTCCTCCAGTGTCGTGTCGGAAACTCCATAACTGGAGATCCCAAGGTCGGGCAGCTTCACATCCAGGTCTTTGAAGAGCTCCACGAAGGCTCCATCCTTGGCGGCGCTGTATGGCAAGACGTAGGTCAGCTCGTGTCCCAGGTCCTCCACCAGACGAGCGGCAGGGACGTGACGCAGGATCAGGGTCGAGACCAGGGATACGTCTGGGGGTACGAAGGGGACGTTGCAGATGGATGCCGCGGGGCCGTTCTCTGAGGACAGACACAAAACACAGATCAGATCCACCTGAAGGGGAACGAATCAAACACTCTGTGGGACCAGAGAGCTCACCGATGGTAGCTGCCTCACTTTCATGTTCGCTGCCGAGTCCTGCATCGCTGCTGCTGACCGAGGCGCATTCCTCCTCCTGCAACGCACCAACAAATGCCTCAACATAGTGACACTGAGCAGGATGAGAGAAATACTGCAGAGAATACTGCAGGGAGAGAGAAATACTGCAGAGAATACTGCACCTTCTTGGTAAAGGACACGGTGCTGGACGAGTTCCTGCAGGAGCTCAGAGATGGTTCTGGGTCTTTCTTGACCAGTGTCAGATAGTAGCCTGTCCCCAGCTGATTCTTCAAGTACAGAGAGGAGCCCACGCAGCACAGCTTCCCGTGGGAGATGATGGCAATGCGGTCACCCAGGATGTCCGCCTCATCCATGTGGTGCGTGGACAGGATAATGGTCCGACCTAATGGGACAGCACATGTTAAATCTAAAGTCCAGCTGGACAGGAGAAAGCTAATAACTGACTAATCAGAGTCTTACCCTGTCGGTAGTTCAGCAGCAGATCCCAGATTCCTCTGCGGGCATATGGGTCGACACCGGCCGTGGGCTCGTCCAGGATTACGACCTTTGACCCACCGACGAAGGCCAGTGCCACAGACAGCTTCCTCTGCATGCCCCCGGACAGGGTGCTGGTCCTGGCGGTGCGTTTGTGCGGCAGCCCCGTGTCCTTCAGGATCTGCTCAATCTCGCCTTTCACCTGCTCTTCCGACAGGCCTTTGAGCCGAGCGTAGAACCAGATGTGCTCCTCCACCGTCAGCCTGCAGAGGGCGCCACAACACAAACAAGGTCACATGATCAGCTGGATAAAGGCATCGAGATGGACAGTGTTGTGCCTGAACGGGTTCAATGAACGCTCGTTCATGAACTCGTTCATATTTCGGGCGAACATGAACTGAACGTACTGCATTTCTGCCTGATGAACGTTACTGTAAGCACGCTCATTCTGGCGTCTGTGAACGGTGCTCTATCACAGTTTAACTTTGTTTAAGAGAGGCCAGATTTCCATAGAGACTTCCAGGCGAAAACCCGGCCAAAGCGCAACGTAAACGGGCCTTAATATGTCGGGGGAAAACACCCAATCTGGCAGCACAGCCGCAACACCGCATGAGTCATCAAAATGTGAAGCATTGCGGCAAAAACAAATGGAGGCAGCAGCACTACCTCAGACTCTGCCTCTACGATTAATACTTCATTGTCGTATGATTACTTAAAAGAATTTTATGAAAAGGTCGGTGATGATCCAGGTGGAAAAATCTGAACTTTTTGTGTAAACTTTGCCCGCCAGGTTTCAAAAAGCAACTCCGTACATAAACAACGTCAACAGCAAACCTGAGAGAGCACATTGCACTAAAGCACCCGGCTAGCCTTTCAAGGTCTGTGCCAGGGACTAAAAATTTTTGGAAAATTAATGAATTGGAAAAATCTTTGTACCTTTTTTTGTTTAATAATTCCTCATTAAAAAAAAAAAAAAAAGCAGCAGATTTTTTCTCATGTTTTTGAGAATATACTGTAGGACTGGGAGCTGCAGCTGCTGCTAGTGTGGACTGAATGGGAGGCAACAAGGGGGAAATGCCAGTAATCTGAGGGTAACTGCTGCAGCAACATATTGGAAAAAAAGAAGTTTGAACTAGTTCATTTTTGGATCTGTGAATTTAGTTCAAAATTTTGAATTATGAACTTTGAACTGAACTAGCTCATTTTAAAATTTGTGAAGTGAACTTTGAACTAGTTCATGTAGAAAATGAACTTTCCCAACACTGGAGAGGGAAACCTAACATCCCCAGACTCACATGCTGAAGAGGACGTTGTGCTGAGGACAAACTCCCAGACTCTGTCTGATGGCACTGAGGTCTGTGCGGATGTCTCTGCCCAGGATGTAGGCGGTGCCAGAGGTGGGCGGGAACAGACCGGTCAGGATGGACCTACAGACAAGAATACATGTGGTCAGTGCCTGTGTCAGTACCTGTATCTGCACCAGTGTCTGTACTTACATCTGTTCTCAGTGCCTGTACTTACATCTGTTCTCAGTGCCTGTACTATTGTCAGTACCTGTGTCAGTACCTGGACTTGTTGTCAGTACCTATACTTGTTGTCAGTACCTGTGTCAGTACCGGTCAGTACTCACATGGTGGTCGTTTTTCCAGCTCCATTGTGCCCCAGGAAGGACGTGATCTGTCCCTCATAGAAACCGAGTGTCAGTCCGTCCACTGCCAGCTTCTTCCCGTGACGGTAAACCTTCACCAGGTTCTCGATGTAGACTCCAGGTTCCAGATGAGCCGGTTCCTCCTCCATACAGACAGCTGGAAACAACAGACACTTGACTTCATCCTCAGTTTCTTTCACATCAAAAACTTTGTAGATGATAGTGAATAAATGTCCCTTCTGTGTTTAGATTAGCTTCGTTTGATGGTTACAGATGTGTTTCTGTTGGTTCTGTGTGTGGAGCCGTGGTCACTGCTGTCTCACCTCCAGCGTTTCCTTTCCGTCTCAGAGGGACTTTACTAGAATTCTGGTCCTTGTCTCCAAACCAGTAGGACTTGGAGAAGGGGAAGTACCAAGGCCGAGGGATTCCATACTGACCTGAGGAGAAACAGGACAGACATGAAGGTAAACCAGGTTCAGATAGACGAGCAGTGTTTCTGAGTGTGAAGGTGTGGAAACAGTCTATCACCTGGAAACACGGCCTCAATGTACCAGGTCAGGACTCCGTACAGGAAGGAATCAAAGTACATGAGTATGATGGCAGTACGGAGGCTGAAGTCGTCCTCCTCCAGAGGACTCGACACCAGGTTCTTCCACTGGATACCCACTCCCTGCTCCTCGAACAAGGCAAAGTACTCGCAGCCGAACCCAAATGCCACTGGGGACAGAAGGCTCTATGGGAGAGGGGGACATGTGACTCATGCAGCCCAATCACAACACAGCATCGTAACAACAGACGCCCATCAGAATGTCAGTGAGCTCACAGCGAAAACTTTGGCTCCAAAGCCGATGTAGTCCTGCCAGGCCACGCAGAGCACGTAGGGCAGGTAGAGGGTGAAGTAGATGATCCCACCGCAGGCAGCGGCCAGGTTGGCTCGGGCGAATGCCGTACTAAGGAGGAAACATTGCATGATGGTCACCACGGCAAAGGATCCCAGGAAGAGGAAGACGACGCCAGGGTCACTGTAGGGCAGCAGGTTCCCCTTCTGCACCGAATACAACAACAACACACACGTCGTTTACAAACAAAAACTCAGCCGATGGGGAGTTTTTACCCGAGTTCAGACGTATAATTTCACCAATGTTTAGACGGACTGCGAATTTCTGAGCTGGGATAAAAACAGAACATATGCATGAATTATAGTACAATCATTCTCTCTGATATAAAGTGGAGTGGAAGTAGAAACTAGCACAAACACCCAAGTACAAGTACTTCTATATTCTACTTATGTACAGTATTTGTTTTAATGTACTTAGAATAAAAGTTGTAAATACAACATTTGGGGTTGATCAGTTGAAGGAGGTTGTCACCTTGAGCAGCAGCACCAGCAGTCCGGCACTGATGAGCAGGGGAATCAGGCTGCTGATGAACCAGCTGAACCACAGGATGCCGTTGTTCAGTCCCATGATCCTCATGGTCTCCTTCAGCCGGGCCTCCTTCTCGTACACCACACTCTTCAGGATGATCGCCACCGAGTACATCCAGGCCAGCGTCATGAAGAGGGGCATGGACCGACTCATCACCCGCAGAAAGCTGAGGACAGGAGGGACGGGTTAGAGGCCGGGGACAAGAAGGACGATACAATGACCAAACACAGGAGGGACGGGTTAGATGGACGGGTTAGAGGCTGAGGACACGATGGGACAGGTTAGAGGGGAAGTGGCTGTCTTCTCACATGTCATCCACATAGCAGGGGTATGGCATCTGCTGGATGTAGACTCCCGTCTTCTCCTTGGTTCCCGTCACTGCTCGGATGATGCCATGCTCAATGACATCCTGCAAGTACGAGAACCCACCCCAGATGTACCGCATGTCCTCAAAGGGGTCGGCACGAGGACCCGGGTCCCAGTACCTGAAGAAGAGGACAGAAAACAGGTGCGATGAAGAGCACTGCACCTCACACTGTTGGAAACGTTTATGGAATTGCACACATTTTTTTTCTGTTTATTTTTACAATTTTTCCTTTAATTTAAAATGTACAAATAAAATATCTTTAATATTTCAATGAAAGTAATAATAAAATGACAAGAACAGACAAAATTTACATTCTAATGTAGAAAAACATGAAAATTCTGTAAGTGTGAATAACCATAAAATTTCAATTTTTTTTAAAGTTCATGGGTTTCCTTTCACATGAAATATATCCATTAACCATTCTGTAACCATTCATTGAATAAATTAAACTTAATGTAAAAATACAATTAACATGAATTATTGTTTTTTTAATTTGACAGATTGTTAACTGACAGATAACTTGAAAAATTCTGGAAGTTTTCACAACAAAATATGTTGAATAAATAAATATGTTTTAATTTGTTTCATTGTTTTTGTGTAAATATTCCCAATTAAACATAAAAAAGAATTAGTATAGTTTACTTTTTAACAGTGTAAACCACTTTGTAACGCTGGTTTTTAGAAATGCTATATCATTATACCATTACCATTAACATTATTAATGTTATTAATATTTTGTTTTTTGAACCACTGATCCCACTGCTCACTCTGGATTAATACATTTAGGTCTTTAAATAGACTTTTTAAAATCTCTTTTCTACTTTGTTATACTTCTGTTGTCTTTATGTGACATTTTATAGTTTTTCCTGCTATTTTCTCTTATTGGACAAAAATGAAAGAAAACATTTTTAAAACATCCTACATGAGGCTGAATGTCTGAACACAAACACTTCGCTGTTTTTATTGGAGTAATTTCAGGGTCACTGAGGTCGTTCCACCGATCAGAAACAGGAACACTTTCATCTGTGTGTATGTATGTGTGTTTGTATGTCCTCACGCGTCTTTGATCTTATTGGTCCGCTCCACATTGTCGATGTCCATGCGGATCTTGTAGCTGAGGTTGGCCGGCAGCTCGGTGGCGTTGGGCGGGACGTCCGGGAACACAATCCCTGCCCAGAACTTCCTGTCCTCCAGTAGCACCATGGACTGGTTGACCATTCGCTCCTCGCTGGAGACCGGCTCCAGTTTGTCCAGGTTCACACACTAACAGACACACAAACACACACACAGTGTTTTTACCATAGACTATATATACAAAGTATAATATATAAACGTAGTTTATATACTGCATATGCAAGTGGGTCTCAAAATGAGGTGAATGTAGAAGTGCAAAAAAGTGCAATACTGCTGATGGCCACTAGATGCTGGCTCCAACAAACTCTGGCTCCAATTGACTTCAATTAGAAATGTCTTTCTGATTAGTCTCATTAGTTAAAGTTAATCCTTGTGATCTGGTGGTCCTGAAAAAGAGATCATCATTATGTAGATATTAGGCTGCAAAAAGAGGAATATTTAGGGGCGGGGCTAACTGGATCACCAAACCCAGTCTCCAATGAGAGCAGTGCTGGAGTCGAGTCTCATACACATTAGGCAGTGATTTCAGGTTCAAGGGTCAGACCAACTTCCTCACTCCTCCCTTCATATCCAAATATGGTCACTTCTGGCTCCAAACAACCAACATGGTGACGTTCAAATACCAAACTCCTATTTCTACACACAGCCTATGGTTTGTATACGGCATGTGAAATACACTGGGAGATTGAGCTACAAGCTGCGACACTGACCTCCATGAAGCGAGAGATACTCATGATGGCTTGGTCGGTCTCGTTGAACACCTCCCTCCAGGTGAGGGCGCTACCCTCCGGCCGTGGGTCCTCTGCCCGCTTGGACAAGAACTCAGAGAAGTCGGCTACGGTCCAGTCGGTGTCAGACAGCTGAGCGTGGAAGAAGCTGGCAGTCACGTTGTTCTTCAGGAGAGTCTGAATGACAGACACGAGGAAAGGTATGTCAAACAGTAAGTGTAAAAAAAGAAGAAAACAAATCTGAGAAAGAAGAAGAAACAGAAGAAGAAAAAAGAAGAGGAGAAAGTAGAAGAAGAAAAAGTAGGAGATGAAGAAGAGTTGAGGTGGTGGGCTGCACACCCTGATCAGGTCCATCTGTTCGCTGTTCTCCATGAAGTCCCAGACTTTGGGTCTCATCTCCTCCCACATTCCTCCCAGATCCCTGAACACACCGAGCTCCTGGAAGGTCCGGTTCACCTGAATGCACCACAGACATACGGGGTCACCTGCAGCCTGTCAGAACCTGCCGTTGGGTTTAATGCACCCATACAGACGCATGTGACAACTCAGTGGCAGCATGGAGCTCCATGACAACACAGGTGTCTGGTCATACCTCATGAATGACCCTCTGTGTGGCGGGCGTGTGTGGCGTGTACAAGATCTTCCCCATCAGCAGGGGCTTCACAGCCTGCCAAATCATCCGGGACATCGGGTTTGAGTCCATGTTCCTGACCAGGCTGTTACAGTACGGAGCTGCAGACAACACACAGATACACAACACACACACAGAGATACACAGATTTACACAACAGATAGATAAGTGTTGATGAACAAATCTTAGAAAACCATAATGGAGAAACAAGTGAATTAGCTCAGTAAAATGGCAAAACAGTTTATATTGTTAGCTGAAGTTATGGCAAACAGTTAAAAATGTTGGATGAAGTTGAATTAACAAGCTAAAAATATGGATGAGCAATTACAAATTGTTAGGTGCTAGTTTTGATTGATAACATTGAAACTAAATTTCCTAGCTATACACGTGGACAAACACATGAAGCTGTTAGCTACAAGTATATGTAACAATTAATACTGTTAGCTACAGGTATGGAGAAACAAATTCTTAGATAAACATAGTGGTTAAACTGTTTAAATAGATAGCAAAAATTAGCAAATAATTAAAAAATATTAACTAAAACTATGACTAGCACCTGAAATTGTTGGCAACTGAAAAGTTTTGACAGTTTATATCGTTAGCTAAAAGTAAGACTAACGAGTCAAATGAGCTAACAATTTCCATTGCTAGCTAAGTGTAATAAATAAAGAGCCCACAAAGCTAAAATCAGATAGAGACAGTTAAGGTTGTGTTAATTATTAGTTATAAGTGTGGCTAGCAGTGGAAATTGTGCTAAACAATGAGTAGTGGTCATATAAACATGCACCAACAAGGTACAGTTACAAAAAGTAAAGCAAATTTAGTCCAGAAATGGATAAAATACTTTTAGCCAAGATGTCAAAATACCCCAATATTCATGCGTATATCAATAAGTGTTAAAATGAGTTCACATTAATACATTTGACCATGAGAAACGGTCCTGATGAAGTACTGAAGACGACCCTGATCACGACCATGAAGACTCACTGGACGAGTTGTCGTAGAGCGACGTGGGCTCATCCTCACTGCTGTTGTGGTTTCCGAACAGAGCCTTGTAGTTGCTGTCTTCATACCAGTTGAGGGATTTGATCTGCAGGCCGCCACCTTCAGGGTGACCGCACACGATCCGGGACACCGCCTGGTACATGGCACTGGGCGACGACGTGGCGTTTTTAGTCAAGAAGACGATTTCGTTCCTCAGGTCAATCCAGCTCTTCATACTGGCCAACTGGAGACAGGAGACACAAGGGACACTGGTCAGACTGGTCAGTAATAGTTTTATGTTGTGCTGTTTATTCACTAAATGTTTGGTTTAACTCCATAAAAACAAATAACAAAGAGATAATTCCAGAAACAGAAAGTCTTGGTGATGTGAGATAATGTGAATGGTCTCTAATGTGACTCCTGCTGTTACCTAGCAGTGTCCATTAATAAGATGCACTGTTACCAATCATCTCATGTGTTGCTAGTTCTTCATTTTATTTAATTTCATTTATTTGGACCATCTAAATGACATGGCCCTGAAGAACAGGAACCAGCTCCTGTAGACCAGGAGCAAAACCTGATGGACAGCTCCTCACAACTAGCAGGGTGCCCCACTGGTGAAACTATCCCTTCTGGACCTGGAGAAAACCTGGCTGGTGGAGCCGATCCTCAAAGACCAGGAGAAAATCTAGCTGGTTCTTGACAAAGATAATAATGAAGTAAAAATGAATCACAGTCCCAGAATAAATGTGACTTTTCCTCCCACTAAATAATTGCTGACAGTAGTCGTCTGGCTGCACTTCTCATTGGATTTGATTAATGTTGAATGACGTCAAAGACAAACAGCTGATTCTGTCTTTGTTGCAGGCCCACAGTGTCCTGAAAACCTCTGAGGAAGTGAAACTGTCTCATTTCCAATCTGGGCTAAAGGTTGTGATTTGAAGGACCATCAGCTCTTTATGTCTCAGCTGCCGATTGCATCATCGCCTGTGTACAACAAAATACATACATACACTACTTAAAGGAATATTTCCAGTTTACCCCCAGGTTGTTTTTCTCTAGTTTATCCTCAGCATCCTTCCAGTTTAACCCCAGTATTTCCCCAGTATATCCCTAGCATCTTCCCAATTTATTCCCAGCAACTTCTTAGTTGATCCCCAGCATCTTTCCAGTTTATCCTCAGCATCTTCTCAGTTTATCCCCAGTACTTCCCCAGTTTATCCCCAGCATCTTTCCAGGTTAATCCCAGCATCTTCCCAGTTTGTCCCTCAGCGTTTGTCTCTAATGTGTCTGCAATATTTCTTCAATTTGTCCACATTATCTTCCCAGTTTATCCCTACTATTTCTTATGTATGTCCCCACTTTGTCCCCAATATTTTCCCAAGTTGTTTCCAGTACATCCCCAGTGTTTCTCCAGTTTTTCCTCAGTATGTCTCAATTTTTTCCCCAGTATTTCCAGTTTGTCTCTAATGTGCCTGTAGTATTTTTTCAATTTCTGCACATTATCTCCCCAGTTTATCCCCCTCTATTTCTTCAGCATGTCCCCAATATTTTCCCAGTTTGCAAACAGTGTTTGTCCAGTTTGTCCCCAGTCTTGCTTCATTCTTTCACCCCTCTGTAGCCTAGCTTGTCCAGCTATAAAGCAGTGTTGCTGCGGGCAGCAGTTTTACTGTGACTCCACACACTGACCTGAGACGGATGACAGCTAAAAGTAGGTCAGAAGTTTGTGGACATGTTAACTGTTTGTTGTCCTCAGGATGGGGAGATAAGAGAGTTTATATACATATATATATATATACACACACACACACACACACACACACACACACACACACACACACACACACACATATGTATATAGTTGTTTTTGTGAGCTCACCACAGAAAATAAGATTAAAGCTCATAAACAGTCACATCAGCTGTGCTTTTTCTTCCTCTGCAACAATACAATCCAAAATCTCAAACTAAACACTTCCTCTTTTACTGGAATTTCAAAATAAAGCTTAACAACGAAATGATGTGAAACAACAAGAATGAAACACATTAACAATGTTTATGTTTTTACTGCATGGTGAAATTTACTGCGCTATAAATCTGAAGTTTGTGTAACACACTTATCCTCTTCTGACTCAGCGTCCACTGAAACCAAACAAAACCCTCAGTCACATGTTTTCACTTTAGCCCACAAACTGTGTGTGTGTGTGTGTGTGTGTGTGTGTGTGTGTGTGTATGCATTGTGTGTTTTAAAGTGTGTGATAACCTCAGGGTAAAAAACAACAATCTAACTGAACCTTACTCCAATTATCAAACTGTTCTCACTAAAACCCCAGCCCCTGCTCCCAAATCACTGAGTTTGGTCCCAGTTTACTCCCAACTAACTTCCAGTTTACTTCCAGTTAACTCCCAGTTTATTCCATTATTCTCAGTTTACTCCCCATTCATTGTCAGTTTACTACCAGTTCATTTACAGTTTACTCCCAGTTAATTAAACTATTTACTTACAGTTATTTTCCAGTTGTCTCCCAGCTTATTGAACTGTTTTCTCCCATATTATTCCACAACTATTCCCAGTTTATGCCCAGTTTATTCTCAGTTTACTACCAGTTCATTTACAGTTTACTCATAATTTATTCAACTGTTCAACTCACATTTTACTCAGTTTATTCCACAATTACTCCCAGTTTATTTGGCATTAATTCC
>OOFC01048944.1:22144-39077 GCA_900323345.1 Pseudochromis fuscus
GAAGAGTAATGGCATCTGTTAGAAATCCTGCACCTCGTCCTGAGTCCATGGGGCAGGATTTCTAACAGATGCCATTTCTCTTCTTCTTGTTATTTCAAACATATCTGCACGGTTTGCTGAAGATTTAAAAATGGCGTGTTTGCGGGGACAGATTACGTGCTGCGCAGTGATGACGCAATGACGCAGTGACGATAACATTTTAGTACCTGCTCCGACATGACCAGGTACTTTTTTTGGAACCGCAGGAGAGGAGGTACAAAAATTTGTACCAGGTACCAAGTTCCAGGTACTTTTTTGCCAGTGTAAATGCGCCAAAGCCGAAGCGAAGCGAAGCGAGTAGGTACCAGTGTAAATGTGCCATAGGTGTGAGAGCGGGTGCGAAGGGTTGTTTATCTTTGTGTGCTGTCCCTGTGACAGACTGGTGGTGATCTGTCCAAGGTGGACCCTGCCTCTCGCCCCATTGCCAGCTGGGATAGGCTCCAGCCCCCCGCGACCCAATAGGAAAAAGGGTTATAGATAATGGATTCAAATAGATAAATGAATTAAAGTTAATGAGAAAAAAGTTGGGGAAAGTTACCATTAAGCAGTTTGTTTAAGGTAAGTAATGATTTATTTTCCTACCTGAGCGAGTCGTCTGCAGCACCTGCAGAGCTTGGGCCAGCTCCTTGAAGCCGTCCAAGTTTTTATCATTCTGACTGTACAGGAGAATCTTCTTGATGTCCGAAAACAGACGAGAAATTCTGCAAAATTCAAAGCAAATGCAGCACTAATGTAAAAACGGTCACGTTCATGCAGAGTATACACAGAACACAATAAAGGTAATTGAAATTTGCTCATTTCCACTGAAAGAAAAAAAAAAGCCATTAAAAAAAGGTAGCTCCATCAGCATTTAAAGCAACAAAGTGTGAAACAAATGACAGTTATAATGTGCTGAAAGCAGAGGAAATTTGAGCTTCAAGTTTTTCAGCCCTGTTGGTAGCTGAAGTGTCAGAGTGTGTGAAAACTAGCCCACAGAAAAAATGAAGGAAGAAATGGAAACAGTTAAAGTGACAGGTGAAGTTTAGTTAACAATGAAAGTTGAACTGAAGAACTAATGAAAAGCAAAAGAGTCATAAATGTCTGTCGATGAGGTGTAAGAAGGTGAAACTGCAAAAATAAAAACAACTTAAGTGTTGATTTAAGTGTAATCACTGACAGCATGTTTACAGTTTTTTTAATTAGCAGTGAAAACAATGTGAGAATAATTCAAGTGTTGTGTGGTGAATATGTGCTGAAAGCAGATGAAGTGCTGTGGGTCGTTCAAGTGTCAGTTTATTGGTTCGAAAAAGAGCAGGTCCACTCATGAAAGGTTGTTCAGGTGAGTGGAAGCAGAAAACATTATTTTCTAATCAGATCTGGACTCACATCGAGTCGTTGAAGTTGCCGACGATACCCGGCGACTCGCCCGGCGTCGGGTTTCTGAAGCAGGGGTTGTTGGCGTTGCAGAGGATTCCCTGAATCCAGGGAAGCGTGCCGGCCGACGGCATCGCCTTGTTTGGAAAATGACCTATGGACAGGTTTAACAAAACAGGAAACAACAAGGAGGTCAGACTACCAAAGTAAGAGCATCAATAACAACAGAATCATACAGAAAAATCTAAACAGGTCATCGTTTGTGAATTACTCTATGAAAGGCTGATTCTTGTGTTTACCAGCTGCTAAGACTCATGGGAGGCGTAGTTTCAGAACAGAAGATGATTATTGATTAATATTTCAGTTTATTTCCAAAAACAGGTTAAGCTGTGTATAAAACATCGGATGTCTTGGTCTCGTTTTGTCGGAGACCAGTTGTTCACAGTATGTTTCTTCATTGGATGAGCAGTGAGTGTTGTTAGCGTTGTACAGGTGAGTCAGGCATGTTCTGTTGTATGAAGGTGAAAACACGTGTTTCATGCCACCAGCAGCAGACCAGCAGCAGATTTAATCTAGAAGATGTCCAGGATGTTCTTCTTTATCTCCTGTGTAGGAACATGCAGATAACCTGTGATTGGTTTATTATCAGCTGCAGCGGTTGCAGCTGCTGATGTGCCGCTGCAGGACGCAGTCGAGGGTGGAGTTATAACCTTTACCCCCGAGGACGGCCGAGCTTCACCCAGTGAAGACGCTGCTATCAGAGAACCTTTCACACTGCCAACAGGCTGGTTTCCAGTCACAGCACAGATAAGATAAGAGATCAGATTCACTCTAATGATCAGGACCAGGATTCAGGGGAGGACAGAGGGACACCAGAAGTCTGATGGTCTCTTCTGTCTTATAAGTGGTCACTTCAACCAAACAGCAACCTCCAAATAAAATGTTTGCAGATCCTCAAATGTCCACTTGAGGCTCCACAAATAGACTAACTAAACTGAAGGTTAGTTCCCTAATAATGTCAAGGACTGTGGTTGAGATGACCCAATGAAGTCTGGACCACAAATACAAGCTGGGGAAAATATTTCACAACAAGAGCCTGATTGCAAAATTATTGATTTCTGATTACCTAAAGGGAAGTGTTGGGCTTTTATTTTGTAAAGGTTTTGGGTTTGCAATAAGAGCAGCAGCAAGCAGTCCCACAGACCTCCATGTTAAAACTTTACTAGAGAAATAAAGATGCTTTAAGTCTGTTTATGGTGCGTGTTAAAAATGACAAGACAAGTGTACAACGCTGAGTTTACACAGAACTCAGTTATAAGTCTATGGTTTTGCAAAACTAGGAGGGATGGAGTGATGTCATAGGAAGCTTTTCCCCAGCTCCGCCTTCTCATCCATACATGGTCAATTCTGGTGAAAGAAAGAAAGAAAGAAACTTGGCCTTGAAAACACGTCATCCAGAATTGATCGCATTTCAGTACAAAGCCACATTCTGAGTCATGTTTGTTTCAGTTCAGTATTTCCTCTCTTTTAGCTCCATTTGTGGTCTCCACCACCTCCTGAGGGAGTTATCTGCCCATAGTTGGTAAATGTTTCACAATGTTCATCAGAGTGTCTCTGTAGATGAGTCTGTGCACAGTTTTCTGCTGAACAGGTCATGTTCAGACTGCAGGCTGCACTTTCTGTGCCTATTTCAAATTAAAAGCCCTCTCAGTAGACAGAAACCCTTCACTTCTTAAGAGGGTTTTAATTGTGAAACATCTGCAGCAGAATGAGATGTTAGCGTGACTGAAACAGGAAAACGGTTTAGTACCTTTTCCAGAAAACAGCTAAATTATATTGTTGAACTGTTTCAGATAAAGTGGTAGAAATGTACAATATGTTGAGGAGGAGGTTATTCTCCCTGGGTTTTATTTGGACTTTATTTATCGGGACTTCTGTCCTGTTGAAGCGACACAATGAGGAACACTTCACTCAAATTATCATCTGATACAAAAAAATAACACAGCTGATATTTCTGACACATTACTCGCTGAATGACACCTGAGAATATTAACTAAGTATGTGTATTTATATATTAGGGATGGGACTTTAAGGCATTAATTACGATTAATTAATTACAAAAAATTAATTAATTAAAAAAAAATAATAACACAATTGATAGCAGTTTACATTTCAAATCCTAACCCAACGCGTAATGTTTGTCAGTGCACGATTTCCTGGTACATGATTGCACTAATGCACACGTAGCTCGGCTAATGCCCACCAAAATGGAGGAAAGAAAGAAGTAGAAATTGCACTTTATGGTGAATTGTTGTTTTTTTACCATTTAAAATTAATACCATTGTGAATAAAGTATTTAATGTGCTTAAAATGGCACTTTAACTTTACATTTGTTCAATTTTGGCAAGGGATATGTTATATTTATTATTCTACATGTTTGAATTGAAATGCTATTAAATGCATTTTTCCAGAGAATAAAAGAGCTGAGTTTACAATATTCACGTCCGTGTCTATTTGATTCAGTTGTTCACTAAAATCAACTTAAATTAAAAAAAAAAACAACTGCATTTTGGGGCAAATATTGTTATGTGATTAAAATGCAATTAATCGAGATTAATTACAAAGCCTCTAATTAATTAGATTATTTTGTTCCCACACCTAGATAGATAGATAGATAGATAGATAGATGATATGGGTAAAATCATTCAGAAGAACTTGTGGAAATTTTCCACAGCGTCAGTGTAAATGAATGGGCTGCAGTAAATTGATCGGCACTCATATGTGACGTGGGCGAGTTAACAGTCTGCTGCTTCTTAAAGTATCAGCTGAGATCATCTCAGGAACTGTCTTTTCTCGGAGCTGCTTCACAGCGGCGAGTTTCAACATGTTGCGGCTCACATGCTGCGTGAATCACTGCAGAAATATTCCCGAACAGCCGACTGCAGCAGAACTGAAAGCACTTTGAGCTTCTGCTTTCAGAGGGAAACAGGAAGACCAGCGGCATCCTGCAGATCTGCAGGGTTTCACACGGTCATCGCTGAGCTCTGTGTGACCACATGAATGACCTCGAATAACCTCAAATAACCTGATCATGAACTGAGGACCACTTTTTTTAATGCTTTGTTTTCAGTCTGTTTGAACTGTTGCCATCACTGAGAAAACTTCTCAGAGCTGCTACAGTGAGATGAAAAGATGGGAACCATCCAGGAAGACTTTGATCAGTGAAAACATTATCAATACCTGTGTTTTCATCAGCTATCCACAGAATGTTCATGCTTTCATTACCTTAGATTGAGTCTGTTACATCTACACAGGGAGCAGCTCCTCTTTCACGGAGGCTGCCATCTTTGCACCACCATGTTTCTAGAGTAGCCCGGGATGGACAAACCAAACCCTGGATCTACAGGCAGACTTTCACATTTTAACACTGACATGGCAGCTTGTGGAGACCAACCACTGTCAACCGCTATTACATGGAAGAAGAAGAAGAAGAAGAAGAAGAAGAAGAAGAAGAAGAAGAAGAAGAAGAAGAAGAAGAAGAAGAAGAAGAAGAAGAAGAAGAGCAGCAGCACCTGGTTTTAGACTGGTTTTGGGTCTATTCAGGGCTTTCTTTAGGACTGGTTTCTACAGTACCCCAGAATGGGCAAATCCAAACCTGGACCTAGAGAAAGGCTTTGATGTTGTAACATTGAAGAGGCAGACTGCTTTTGGTTGTCAACTGCCAAAACATGGAGGAGGAAGAAGAAGAAGAAGAAGAAGAAGAAGAACAACAACAACAACAACAACAACAACAACGTGGCACAGACAAACCAAACCCTGCATCTAGAGACACTTTCACGTTGAAGTGGCAACAGGGCTTTATTGGAGCTGTAGCACACATTGCCGACCACCATATTATAAAAACACAAGAAGAAGCAGCAGCAGCTGAGGTTTAACTCCTTCTGCTGCAGACGTGCTGTTAGGCAGTTCTCCTCTGACCTTATCGGGCTCCATGACCTAGCTGAGGTGAGCAGTGACCTTGATGATACAGCTGAGTAATAAAATCTCATAAACGTCTGATAAACAGCTCGACGAGCATCATTCAACCACCAGATCCTTAATTTGAAACCCCGCAGCTGTAAACAGCACTTTCCAGGAATCAACACAGCGTCCTCAGAAGTCTGAAGGTTACTGTAAACATTTCAATAAAGCTTTAGTTTGAACTCACACTCATGCTGTTCGTACGGAGGGTAGTTGAGCCGCACGGCGATGAGGATGAAGAAGATGAAGAGCGGCCAGACGATTTCCACCAGCAGCTGGAGCTACACACACACACATACACGCACACACACACACACACACACACACACACACAAATACACACATTAAAAGCACAACAACACACACAAACACACCAAAACACAATACTGCCAAGAGTCAGGAGGCAGGAAACCATTAACCACACACACAATCAGCAGGATGCAGCAACTACACATTAAAAACACAATAAACAACAGCTCCTAACACACAGTTACACACTGACATGTGCACACTAACAACACGAGATGCAGCCAAAGACAGGAAGCCATTAACTGCACACACATGCACACATATTAAAACGTTTAAGTGTGTGTGTGTGTGTTTGTGTGTGTGTGTGTGTGTTCAGGGGTCTAAAAGCCTTAAGTGTGTGTGTATGTGAATGAGCGCAGCAGGAAGCAGCTTCATGTCTTTATTATTAGAAGTCATTCATAATAAATGGTGAGTCATCGATCGTGGACAGGACAGAGCAGAACACACCGCAGCAGCGTCTCACTGCGTCCTCCAGCACACGTTGTTAATCACTGATCAATCCATCGTCTCAGATTATTGATCAGCTGTGCACGGGACAGATGTGAACTTTGACCTCCATCACACTGACTGCTGATCACTGCTGATCCATAGTTTTCTGAAACTAACTGAAGACATCGATCCAACCACTGATCATGTTTAACTGACAGAATAACAATTTATTCACTTTTAGTTGCAGTCCTGTATCAACAGGCCTCGTCCAGCCGCCTGCTTCTATTGATTATCTGCAGCCTGATGCCTGTCCTGCTCCAACATGTTCACGTCCACAGTGAAACTGGGGTTTCTTTTTCTTTGATTGAGCCAATATTTCTGTGGAGCTGCTGCTTGGGAGTCAGTGATGCAGATTATTTAAAGCTCCAGGTATAAAAAAGTTAAATTATTAAAACTGAGAGGTTAGGAAACAGGAGGATGGTCTCAGAGTTTAGGTCATAAACAGCTTTCACTCTGTGCTATTCAATAGTTTTAAATGCAGTTACACACAGCTGCATAAAAACATTAACAAAATCCAATCCATCCAAAAAGCCATGTATTTACATATTTTTCTCCCGTTTCAGATCATTTCATCGACCAACCAACTGATAGATCCAGAAACCAACTAACGAA
The DNA here is from genome assembly GCA_900323345.1 of Pseudochromis fuscus. Lineage (NCBI taxonomy): Eukaryota > Metazoa > Chordata > Actinopteri > Pseudochromidae > Pseudochromis > Pseudochromis fuscus. The sequence goes on from OOFC01048944.1 coordinate 28,967, forward strand.
TTAATAACTGATTGTAATCACTGGGTGTATTGCACTGACCGTCTGTCGTCGTCTGTAGGTGAAGTTCTTCCACAGCAGCAGGCCCAGCTGTGTGGACACGGACATGTCGGCTGCCGTCGATCTGCTGTTGAGTGATTGTCAGCCGCCGTCGCTCTGCATTAAAACACAGACATACAGCTGGAGGTTCAGCCAGCACTCGGCTCAAAGGTGTTGGGGTCAAAGGTCACATCAGATATTAGACTGAAGGAGTCGACTGATACTGAAGCTGCTGATCACACTGTCACTTATCAGCTGTGTGAGCGATCCTGCTCAAACTGGATATCTCACATCACACACACTGCATTCAGCACAATGTTTACATGTTTCACTTCAAGCTTTTAATTTGACAGTGGGGTATCTGACATATCTATATGGAAAACTAATTATTTATTAAAATTGTGAAAACCCTGCAGATACTGTGTCTTACATTTGACGGAGATTAAACTAAAAAAGTATTATTTTTTTTCAACTCTGAGTGTCGGTGTCTTAAATTTTCCTCCTCTGATCTCTTGCTGTGCATCAACACCACACTAACTTTTTGTCCATATACAGTATAAAACTGTCTGTTATTTGTAGCAAAGTATTTCAATCTATTATTTCAGCTAACCATTTAATTCAGTATTTTGGCTATTACTTTTAGTTACCTATTCAATCCATGAGTTTAGCTAGTTACAACTATTAGCTAACCATTTGTGTTATTTCAGCTATTTAATCCACTAGTTTAGCTAACTAATATGTATGTCTAACTATTTAATCTAATATTTCTAGCTAGGTATTCATTACCTTTAACAAATGATTCAATTCATTATTTTAGCTTAGTTATTAATTATTACTTTTAGCTAGCTGTTAAATACATTATTTTGGCTATCTACCTATTCTGTGAGCTTAGCTGGTTACGACTTTCATCTATTTAATGTGTTATTTCAGCTATTCAAGCTAACTATTCAGTCCATTATTTTGGCCACTACCTTTAGCTAACCATTTACTCCATTTGTTTAGCTAACTAATACATATATCTAACCATTTATTCCATTATTTTTTAGCTAGGTATTTATTACCCTTAGCGAAGCATTGAGTACATTATTTCAGATCAACCATTAATTAGCTCTAATAATTACTTTTAGTTATTTGTTAACTGTTTAATACATTATTTTAACTAGCTACCTACTTAATCCATGAGTTCATCTAGTTGCAACTTTTAGCTAGTTATCTAGCTATCTACTAACTTTAGCTAAGTTAGCTCCAGTATTTTAGCTATCTACTTGTCCTCTTGAAAATGAAGAGGTGTCTGTTAGCCTGGTTGGGAGTCACTGAGATAAAGACTGACAAACATGTGAGGGATGGCTAAATAATGATTTTTGTTTTTGTGAATAAAATAAAGATTTCATTGTTCTGAAGGTTCAAAATATTTAACTGAAACTCTGATTCTGATCAAACTGGCTTGGCTGATCACTGAGATCAGGGTAGAGACGAGGGGGACAATGTGGAGGATGTACCACCACCATGATCACTACCGCCTCCGGGCCCATCTAAACACTTTGCTGACAGTGAGCTGCAGCCCCTCGTCCAATCACAGCACAGGAAATACTCTGAATAATTAACACTTCCCGAAACAGACACACAAACAACCTCAGACTGATGAGACGCTGCGATGATTCAATCACACTGATCGGAGTCGGGCTGCTGATCAGCACCTGGTTCATCTACAGAGACTCCAAAAATAAAACCTCTACAAACTGAGTCCATGTGTTTGGATCACAGCCTCACCAGTCTAATCCTCAATTAACTCAGTGATCCCCAAACAACTGTGGTGACTCCTGCGTGTTACAATTTGGACTAACAATTGAAGGTATTAGCTAGCAGGGATAAACAGAAATCAGAAATGGTTCAACTAGCTTGAAATAATGGCTAAGAGAATTTGTTTATTTTCATTGGTGAAAATGTTAATTTAAAATATGAATGTAAAACATTTCCACTGGTCACAATGATCCCGTCACATTGAACTGCTGGGGGGGAAAAAAAAAAAAGCTAATGTCTAGGATCGTAAAGATGAACCAATATGAATCTGTAATCAGTTTAAACATTATATGGCTTGTGGAGAGATATAATGTGATATGAATGGGACAATGGCCTGAAAGTTAATGAAATATGTCTTATGTAGTCTGGTTTTAACAGAAGCTGAGGGTGACTTCAGATCACAGACTGTTCATAGAGATGAATTAAGCTAAAATGATGTCACCTGTTGGTTTGTGGAGTAACATTTTGAATCCAGGAGTTTGGTCAGGAGTGACCATATATGGATATCAAGGGAGGAGTGAGGAGGTGGGTCTGACCCTTGAACCTGAGGCCACTGCTCAATGTGTATAAAAGTGGAGTTCAGAGCTGCTCTCCTTGGAGACCAGAGCTGTCAATCAAACTCACCCCGCCCCATCTCCTCCCCTTCTCTCAGTCCAATGTCTCCTTAATGATAAATGATTTTCAGATGGACCAGATCACTGAGAAGAAGAGTTGACTTTAACTAATGACATCAGAAAGACTTGTGGACTGATTGTTTATTGACTGAATATTTCAGGATTGAAAATGACTGTTTTTTAATTTAAGTTAATTGGAAACAGAGTATTTTGCAGTCAACATCTAGTGGTCTTTGGAAGTATTGCACTTTTTCTGCACTTCTGCACTGTCCTCATTTTTGAGACCCTGTTGCTTTGTCCACTTCTGTGAACAGTCTGTGTGAGACAGATTGAAGTTTATGTTTATTGTCAACAGGTGTGTTCATACAGAAAGTTTGTCTGTTGCAGAGGTTTTAAACACAATGACATGTTATTCTGAAACGACACATTTCTTTTCCAATTTTTCCAAGATGCCATAAAATAACTAAAATACTTGTGTTTCCTTGGTGATTTATTAAGTTTATACCTACATAAAAGGCCAGTGAATCCCAATTATTGCCACTTTTGTGGAGTTATCCATTTTAAATGAAACAAAGGAAAATGAAGGACTACTTTAACTCTTACATACTGTTCACATTGGATGTCTTCACAGTGGTGCAGCTCATAAGTGTCGATAACACACGTCGAACTTCAGATCTATTTAGAATATACAAACAGCCTATCTGACATTAATGAATTGATGATTAATCCTTTGTTTATGTCTAACAGAGCAGTGAGTATGTCCATTTTTTATACACTCCATTACACTGTCCCATAAGAAAATACTCACAGTCATAGCATGTACAGTTTCATGAAGTTTCAGGAATCCCTAAAACCACTATTTCTTTTGGTTTGACCTAGACTGATGGATCTAAAATCCATTTTAATCGATAACGGTCAAATTTGACCCAAAACAGCATCAGGGTACAAACATTTGCAGCAAACACAACATTTTAAACTATTTTCATTTTTGAGTATTTTGGGTCACTTCAGGAAAACTTCAAATTTCAGACTGTAAAAACTGACAGGGGGGGGGTGTTTACTGCTGTCAAATGTTAAAGAGGGTCCTGAACAGTATATAGCTAATGGTTAAGCAGTTATAAAGAAGGGCATCAGATTGTATTGAATAATATCACATTGCAACAAATATCGTTGGATTGTCCCATATTAAAAACATGTTGTTTCTGAATCATATGAACGCTCCTGTATCTAGAAATGCATCAGACAGAAGAAGCACAGCCCAACCAACGTCTATAATAAATTAGATATATGTAAATCATTGTTAATATTTCCACTGGTGAAAATAAATAATTACATTCCAAAAGTCAAGTTTACAATTCACACTTTTAAATGACGGGGTTCTGGCTGTCTGGTTGTTCTGGCTGTTGTCGTTGTTGTTGTTGTTGTTGTTGTTGTTGTAGTAAAACACGAGTAAACAAAAGAATAAAGCAGCAGGGACCATCTCCCAGGATTTTATCTGCACATGGTTTTTATTTCTCCGGATTGATTTTTGTTCTGGTGTGAGAAATGATAAATGAGCCGCAGCAGCGCCCCCAGCGGCCGTCACACCAACTGCACTTCACTTTTAAACTTTTCAAAAACTTCGTAAAAACTTTAAAAACTCACATGTTGGTCACTTTTCCAGCTCAGAGACACAGATCATTGTGAACACAGCCTTTAAAGACTCACTACTGAACCGGTGTAGTGCTGCTCCGGTGTTAAACACTCACTTGAGATTTTAATCTGACTGTCTGTACTGTTACTCTCTGCTCTCACTGAAAAACCAAGTTTAACAAAGTGTGAGCTGCCGGAAACTTTTTTTTTCAAATGCACTTTTCCCTGATAAACACAGGTATTCACACCCTCGGTACCGAACTACTTGTTCCCACTGAGAAGAGTTTAAAACGGGTCAAAGAGCAGCAGATTCTGGCGGAGGACCGGGAGGAGGACCGGGAGGAGGACCAGGAGGAGGACCGAGAGGTGAACAACAACATTCGGACAATCAGAGATGACTCACCGGTGTGTCGGTCGGGCTTCAGTCCGGGACTTTGCGCTCCTCCTCCGCCTTCCTTCAGGAGCATCTGCGCCGCACGGAGTACCAGCAGAAGGTCTGAGACTCACCGTGATCAATCTCCAATAATCAATCACACTGCATCCGCCAGGCAGCTTCAACATAAAAGCCTCTCTCTCTCTCTCTCTCTCTCTCTCGCACGCACGCACGCACACACACACACACACACACACACACACACACACACTGACGTCACTGTGTACAGGTAGTGAAGAGTTTGGTATAAATAAGTTATATTAAATGAAACAATCTGCTGACAGAGAGCCATCAGGATACTGAGATGGACACGTGTTACATGTTTTACTTGATCCAGAACCAGATATGAAATCAATCAACAGAACAAATAACATCAACTATGGCAAAGTACAACTGTATACAAAATATAATCAAAAGTCATGTATATGTTTAAGGTAAACAAACGAAGAAGAATTTCAGTTGTGAAATTTAAACGCTAACAAGCTAATCAGCTTTTGTCTGTGTCTGTTGTGGATGTTTTAAACACAATGACATCTTATTCTGAAATGACACATTTCTTTTCCATTTTTTCCCATGATGTCATGAAAAACTAAAATACTTGTGTTTCCTTGGGGATTTATTAAATATACATAAAAGACCAGTCAATCCCAAGTATTGTTACTTTTGTAGAATTGTCTTATTTTATTTTGTAATGAAATAAAGGAAAATGGTGGAAGTTATAGAGAAGTGCAACAAATCATTTTCAATCGTCCCATATTAAAAACATGTTTCTGAATCAGATGGAAGCCCCTGTATCTAGATATGCATCAGATTAAAGAAGCATATCCCTACTAACGTCCATAATAAATTAGATACATCTGTAAATCTCTGGTGAAAATGAAGCAACAGCGCCCCATCGAGGACTTTTTCAACATCCCCACTTGCTTCCTTCACTTCTATAAACAGCCAATGGCTCACATTTAGAGAGCTGTGTCACACTGCCCTCTGCTGGACTTCCCCCAAACTGCTGCCTCACACCTGTTTTTCTTTGTTTTGTCCTCAGAGGAAAAAATAAAGATGGCAGCAGAGATGTGATTGGATTCATGGAGGGAGTTTCTTTGCAGTGGAGTGGAATCAGTTTGTAGACAACACACACTGACCAAAAGCTTCAGAGAGCTGAAAACAGACAAACACAACCTGCACAGATGACAAGGGAACATGATCCTGGTAACTGCAAAAATCCAACAATGAAAATACTGTTCATATTCACACATCCTACTAAGAGACTGTGTTTACCATGCAGAGTACAGGAGACTCTGTGATTCTCATGTATAACTGACATACAGTGCTGGGGAAACATTTTAGAAATACAATTAGATTCATGTGCAGGGGATTTCCCCCCAAATTAATAAAGTCAAAGAGGTTTTATAATCTCAGAGTGAAACACAAGCAAGATCTGATTAAAGTTTAAAACTGGGAACATTCAGAATGAGCTCTGGTGCTGTGATCAAAGATGACATATCTGTTTGTGTTTTCAAAATCAGACCCCTACAGAAAAAAACAGTTTTATCTGAACAAGATCTAAAATTTAATGAAATTTTGAATGAAATCTGGTCTTTGTTTAAAAAAATATATATCAAATGTTCGTCCAGAATTCATTTGTGTTTTTATGAGAATTTAAGCTGAATAAAATAATATAATTTCAAATTGGCAACATTCAGAATAAAGTCTGATAAGATAGATGTCTCATGACCTTCAATGGTTGTATTTACTAAACATTGCCCAGATATGAGTAGAGACATGTCTCTGTCATCCAGATGCAAATCACTGTCACAAATCTCACATTCGCCATTTTATTCATGAAAACTACACATTTGTTTTTTCGAATCAAAAACACCACTTTCTTTACATTTGAATATCACAAAATAGGTCATAAAACTCATCAACACATTTTCTGCATCATGAAAGTCTGTTAAAAATTCAACTTTTCATATTGTGAAATTACATTGAAACGGTTGCTTTTTATGGGTAAAGATGCGCTAAAAAATAAACTAAACCATAAGCCTTGTGAAAACTGCAGTTATTTCATGAATGACTTCCTGTCTAAACTAAACTGTGTTTTCCATTATATAAAACTCGTCAAGAATGGCACATTTTACATCATAAAAACTGTTGTTAAAAACGCCTCACACAGCCTTACAACAAAAACATACAGCAGTGTAACTGTATGAAAATCCCCCATGTTGTGTAAGGGTTCATGTCCCTACAACATGAGTGATACAAGCACAGACACACACACACACACACACACACACACACACACACACACACACACACACACTCAGTGTTCAGCCTGGTACAACAGTAAACAATAAGACAAAAGCTCTCTGTGCTCTGCAGCCTGATTAGACCCACATCACTGCTGTCCTCAGACTGACAGCACAGCAGAGTTCTGCAGGACTCTGCAGGACTCCCGGACCCCCAGGACCCTTTAGGACTCTCCAGAACCCTCCAGGACCCTCTAGGACCCTCTAGGACTCTCCAGTAACCTCTAGGAACATGGACCCCAAACGTCTCTCGTCCAGCTCTCAGCAGCAGGTTCGGCTCAGGATAAAGGTAAAGAGATCTGATTGTTGCTTTAGTTCCTCAGAACCATGTGAAGTACTGAAGTGCAGCTGTGAGGTACTTCTACTGTGTCTTTCACTGCTGTGTACTTGTACTGCAGTATATCTTGGAATCGCAATTGACCATGATGAAAAGTATAAAGTTGAAAATTGTGTTTCATGTTTTACAGACTTGGTTTGTGGATTTTTGTGCACCAGTTTCAGAGATGATGTTTTAAAGAGCAGTTTTAGTGTGTAAATGACTCAGAGACATACTGTGATGTTTGAAGTACATGTTGCTGAGACTGCAGGAGTTTAAACATCTTGACACTGAAATACTGAAACTGATTTTCAAGTCAATTCTGAAAACTTTATTTGTTATGGAGGAGTGAGTGGAGGCTGGTGATGGAGTTCTCACGGTTTTAACTGAAGTAAAAGTAGCAGTAAAACACTATCATACAGAATTACTGCATTATAGAAAACAAGGTTACAAATATTAACAAAATGTCCACAAAGTGCCAGTTAAATGGAATGTGTTGTATTTTGATTTTGATGTTTTCAGGAGAAGCTGAAAGCTCAGCTGTAAGTGTTTGAATTCTAGAGTTTGGTGTTTGGTCGTCGCCATCTTGTTTTATTTATTTATTTATTTGTTTATTTTGGAGCCGGTGGTGAGGAGCTGGGAAGGAGCACAGGTGTGGAGCCTCCTGTGACAGGAAAATTGCTTAATTATTCTAGCTCTCTTAATTCAGTTTTAATTATATAGTGCCAGATAACAACAAAATTGTCTCAGGGCTAAAAATAGATGATAGTTAATTCAGTTTAAGCAGTTCAGTTCTATGTAACTTCAGCCTGTACAGTTGTCAAACACAGGTATATTATCCACAGAGACCAAAACTGTTTTTGTACCAGACTGCAAACATGGTTATTTCTGGTGTAAAGTTTTAATATGGAGCTGCGTGAGGACTGGTTTGCTATTAACCACACACTGTATATAGAAATGAACGAAGCAAGTGTGGTTCAAAAAGGACGTCAGCAAAAAAGCACAATACCACTGATGGCCACTAGATGCTTACTCCAAAAAACTCTGGCTCCAATTGACGTCAATTCAGAAATAGTCATTTTCAATCCTGAAATATTCAGTCAATACATTTCTCCACAAGTTATTCTGATGTCATTAGTTACAGCGGGGGTGGGCAATCCTGGTCCTCGAGGGCCGCAATCCCGCATGTCTTAGATGTGTCCCTCTTCCAACACACCTGATTCAAATGATCAGGATCATTATCAGGCTTCTGCAGAGCTTGATGATGAGATGATCATTTGAGTCAGGTGTGTTGGAAGAGGGACACATCTAAAACATGTGGGATAGCGACCCTTGAGGACCAGGATTGCCCACCCCTGAGTTAAAGTCAACTCTTCTTCTCAGTGATCTGGTCCATCTAAAAATCATTTATCATTAAGGAGACATTAGACTGAGAGAAGGGGAGGAGTTAGGGGCGGGGTTAGTTTGACTGACAGATATGGTCTCCAATGAGAGAACCTCTGAACTCTCATACACATTGGACAGTGACCTCGGGTTCAAGGGTTAGAACTGCCTCCTCACTCCTTTCTTCTTATCCAAATATGGTCACTTCTGGCTCCAAACAACCAACATGGTGACGGTCAAATACCAAACAAACTCATGGCTTCAAAATGCCTACAATCCAACGGGTGATATCACACCCGTTGGATTCACACCTGGTGGTAATCTGAACTGTGCTGCTAACAGCAGGTTGATGGAGTGATTCTATTGATTGAAATTACTGAGGGCAAGATGAGGGGAGTCGAGTGTTTTTTATAGCCAGGAAGTAAATGTGATTGTTAATTAAGTGAACAGTATGACCACTGTGATCTAAAGGGATTAAAAATAGAATTTTTTTTAATTTACTTTTTTGTGGACTTTAAGTTTTTTGCCTGTTTGGTTTTGGCTTCATTTTTGTTCTGAGGGTGGAGGTGATACCATATCGGCCAATTTATTTTACAGTACATAATCATGTAGCTTGGTTTTAGTTATTGTCCACAATGATATTTGATCGTACAGGTGCAGTTACAGAAGCATAATTTTGTTTTCTTTCTTTCAGCTGTTTCTTAAGGAGTCTGCTGTGTTTCTATGCTCCATGCTAACTTTACATTTCTATCTCTCTACCTCTATTGAAGAGATTCAAGGAAACAAGGAGTCACATAAAAAACAGCATATACTGACCAATAGTGTCTGCAGCTTTCCAAAAACATGATTTTTACATGAGATATTTAAAATATTCAGTCTGACTTATAGATGATACGGAAATTATCCAGATGGAGCAAACATTTTGCTAACTGCATCTGTTCAGGGGCGATTACTGTCTGACCTGATCACTTTGTACCTACTGATCTGAATTAACTTCTCAGAGATAGACAAACTTTTGCATAGAAAATAATATCCCTTAACATTAACACAAAGAAACAAATGTTAGCATCTTGTTAGTAAAAATGTGAGTATAACACTATGTAAGCAGGAAGAAAAACTGATACCGAAACTAGTATTAGCATACAATACAGTAACTAACTAGAAAAGCACTCGGAGAGTGCAGACCTCCACCAAGCACAACATTTCCTTCCATATTGTGACTTCCACCAAAGATATTACTAGTATTAGTCTTGCGTTTATTTATATCAATATTAGTTCCACAGCGTTGTGGCTGTTTAAAGATGTCTGTTGCATGTTTCTAGATTCATTTGTTTTTTTTATGATGCAAGTTTCAAAGATCAATTTTTTCATATTCTGGATCATATTATCTGAAATTATTCCTTTATCTGGATCAATCTTTGATATATTGTAGACCATGTTAGAAACTTGTCCTGTATTTTTTTTCAAAGTGTCTTGACCATTTTTGGTGGAGTCATATGCTTAAATGTGGCATATGGCCCTATCTCCCAATGTTAAAGAATCCTTCAAAAATGAACTGAATGAACTTGGAAGAATTTGTAAGATTTTACTT
>OOFC01048945.1:0-13979 GCA_900323345.1 Pseudochromis fuscus
TTTACAAAAAGTGACGAAGCATAGCATTAATGTGAGCTCCCAGGATTGAGACAAACACAACAGCTAGCGTAAGAGTTAACTATCATTAGCGACTGAACAACCTTAACTTAGATGGTAACGTTATGGCAATGACATTCTAGTAACATATAATATTCCTTAATAGTAACTACAATAACTTTGATATCCAGTTTTGTGGCTGTTCCTGCCTCTAGAGCAAATTACACAACAGCTAGCTAGTTAGCCCTATGGCGTTAGCATAGTCTTACCTTGGAGCAAACGTATGTATGCTTGTCTATTTTCGAGACATTTAGCTGGGAATGAGGTCGTCCACACTTTTTAATCCATTGTAGGCACTGCTCCAGTTTTGTTTTTGGCTTTGGAAAGGGAAAGAACTGGACTCCCCCAGCCAAACTCTTGGGGTACCTGGTGTCCGATTTACACGCTCCATATGCACATCGCTTCACCATTTTGGAGCTCCGCAGCTTGTTGATAGTTGTTCCTCTTCTTCCGTAAAGTTTTATGGCGGTTGGCAGTCTCGTAAGCCACCAAATAAATCAATCAGACAGTGGATGTCACTGAGGGTTTAGTAGAGTTTGACGGACTATGCTTCCATAGCAACGGTTGCTGGGATGTATGATTGGTCAATGGCCGTTTGGGGGGCGGAGTTTGCGAAAGGTCAGTTAACACATGAGGAGTACGTTGAGATTATGTTATGAGATGAAATATTAACTGGCATTTTGGTTGATTAGTAACAGATTTGTTTATTAATATACTTTTATTTATTTATTTTTACATTTTTGCTCAAATAAGTTGCTGATATTTTAATTAATTTTGACAATATCACCCTGCAGCCAGCCCTGTAGCCGATCATTTGCAGATAAAGAGGCACACATTGTATAACTGTAAGCAGGCAGATAAACATAGATATAAATATCACAGACATAGGCGTCCAGGGTGATGGCTCCAGTGCAGACATACGGAGGTGAATGCCCAGCTGAATGGAGTACATAGTGATGCTATCGTGGTCAGAAGGGTGTAATAACATACAGTGAGCAGACAGACTTATCAGGGCGTCACGGCAATTAGACAAATACAGTAGCGGAGTGCAAAGGCTGTGGAGTGAGGCGAACAACAATAGTGATTTTATTTTATTTTATTTTTTTGCACAACACCACAGTGACTGCTGGTACCTCCAGGAAACTGAACCCTTTATTAATTTGTGATTGTGACTGTTTGGCAAAATGAAAAATGTAATATATGACGGTGTTGATAGTGAAAGATGAACAGATGAGTATTGTTAGGATGTTCCCATTGATCATAAAATATAAAAGAAACAATAACGTAGGCTGTGTTGTTACTGCAAGAGGATCAACTCATCATGTGCCAAGATTTTCTTTTAAGTTGTTGAAAGAAAATTTTGGCTGTAAGACATCAATACAGAAATCTTCCCTGAAATCCACATTGAAGCCCTTAGATGTATTAGCTCTACAAGTTTAATGAACCAAAGAAGAAGAGTATCTCTGTGAAAATGTATCTTAAAACTCTTTCATGTTTGACGAACACTTGATCCTTTAAGAACAACTGATCCACTACAGAAGATCTGGTGAGTCATGCTATTTGCCTTCGTCATATTACACCCTGCCGACATTTTGGCTCGAATAAAGAACGGGGCGTCGCAATTCCCAGCTCATATTTTTCAAGCGAAGCAATCAATAGATTCATATGAGAATGTGTGTAAGTTGTTCAGTTGTAAGACACATAAAAGCCTCGTATTGTTGCAGAGGGATTTCTCCCGAGGAGTTTGAAATGAAAAAGAAAAACTGAAGAATTTATCTCACTTTGCCAGGTCATTTCCTGAACATTCACCTTGGACACAGACCCACTGACCACCGCTTCAAAATTATGTTGTCAGGTCCTGAGGGGCAACAACAAAACAAGCTTCTCAAGGTCAGACGGTGAAGTATATGTTCTCTGTTTCAAGAAAGATGAAAAACCTCAGAAGGGCAGTTAATCCAAAACCCTGGTGATATCACGCTGACCTTGAGGCGCCGCAAAACACCCTTGAGACCTGAATTGTTAGCATGCATCACAGGAACGCTCTGTGGTCACAGACCGTACCAGATCTGACAACGACGTATAAAGCAAACAGTATTTCTACCCGACCTAATGAGGCGTGACAAGCCATTGATCTCAGGCTGAGCAAAACATCAATATAACCTGATAGAGAAGATGGAGCACAAGTGACGTGGGTCTTGATTTTTTTTTAAGCCAATCAGATGGGAAATTTATCATTTTGACCTTTGATATGAGAAGCCAGTTCTCACCTCGTTTCCTGGGAGGTGATGTGCTCTTGTTGTGAGGTGACAGATCCGATTAAAGGGCTCATCAGGACGATGGGTGTTTGCAAATCTGAACACATAATTACATTTTGGGTAAGATCAAACGATCGGATCCTGTAGAAAACTACTAGAGGACAGTAACTATGAGCCGGAGAGGAAGAAGAAGAAAGTGTCATGATTCTGTGTATTTTAGTTATTTACTGTGATTTTGTTATAGTGTCGTTCTCTCCTGTGTCCTGTCATTTCCTGTTTTATTTTGTTAAGTCTTTTCCCGTGTGTAAAAGTTTTACTTCCTGCTCTTGTCTCATCTCACCTGCTTCCTGATTGTCCTCTCCACCTGTGTCTCATTGTGCCTCGTTATTTAACCTCTGTTTTGTTGCCAGTTTGTCTTGTCTCCTGCCTTTAAAGTTGCTTTTTTTTGTCAAGTCAGGTTGTGTGTTTTTGTGTTTCTGTCACTTTAATTTGCTCAAATCAAGGTTTTCTGTTATTTTGATACTTTGTGGTTTTCCTTTTGTCAGTAGTTTTTCCTCTAAGTGTGTTTTGTTTTGAACTTTGATCATTAAAGGATTTTCATCTCGGTGTCTGCATTTGGGTCCTTGCTCCATACCTGTTTCCTGACAGGAAGTTGTAGGTACAAACTGGAATCAGGGAAATGTTTCAGTTCTTTGGGTAAAATTCCAACTTTGTAAAATTTTAGTGAATTTATTTATTTTTTTTAAAGATCGACATAAATGCATAATGTTTACAGTCTGAGACAATTTGGTAGAGATCAGATTATAATAATGGTTGGATTTATACAGTGCTTTTCTAGACACTCAAAGTGCTTTACAGAGACCATTATTCATTCATACGTAGTCATACCGGTGGTAGTAAGGTATGATAGCCACAGCTGCTAGTCTGTGCCTACGGCCCCTCCGACCACCAAACCATTCAACATTCATACAAGACGAAGGTGGGTAAAGTGTCTTACCCAAGGACACACCGACAGCAACTGGGAGGAGCGGGAATCGAACCACCGACCCTTCAGTTGGTAAACGGCTGCTCTACCACTGAGCCACTACTGTCTCCAAATTATGCCTATGTGGAGGTTTTTGGTCTGTTTTCTAGTCTTTAGTCTGTGATCAGAACAGATGATGCGAGGTTGCTGTAATGTTCACATATTGTACCTTACGTGAAACTTTCTTTGTATTCAAACAATGCTGCTATTTGTTTGGTTTTTTTCCACTTGAGTCCTCCTCAGTTCATATCATATCTGAAGCACTCAAAAAAAACCCAGCAAAAAAACACCTGTTTCATTCACCCCTTGAAGGAGCAGGAGTTCAGAGTTTCTGTCGAACAGTACTTCTTTCATACAGGATATACAAAACTGAGTCAACATCATGACTCCTCAAAAACAAAGTATTTGTGTTTCAATCAAAAGAAAACATAGCTATTTTGTTTGTGGCGTCTCACAAAGCGATGCAGCATCCATGCTTGATCAGTCTGCTGTTGCTTCCTTTTGCTAAAATAAGAGTTTAGTGAAGTAACACAGAGAGTGTGAGATGACTTTTGGGTCAGAACAAAGAGTCAGTGTGAGTAAGTAACTCTCCATCTTAAGGCATCCTGGGAGTGGTGCTTGGCCTTAGGAGACACTGGCTCGATGCCTGTGTTGGTTTAAGCCTGCTGTTGTAAATATATTACGGAGCGGAAAAGCTGGCGAGTGTAACTTGGTCACGACTTGATTTTTGTGAAATGCTAAGAGGTGTAGCAGCAGGGTACTTCTGTTCTACATCTGCACAGACAGTGAAATCTAATGCGAGCAGGGAAAGTAATATTTAAATAGTTAACTCGCTGCTGGCATGCTACACGTATGTGCTAATCCCCAGAGGTTACTTTTTATCTCCCATTTCTTCTCTGTTCCTTTAATCTCCACTCCTTCCTATCTTTGCATTAACCTAAATGAAGTAGAGAGACGACTGGATTTCTTATACAACCCTTTGATGGTGAATGCACTTTGACTTTGAATACAAATGCCACCTTTCACGAATGCTCGGGATTATAATAAGGCATTTTTCACACTCTGCTAAAGGTCTTATGATTTCATTGAACAGACTGGAATGGCAGATTAAAAGAAATGAGAAGAATGCATCTATGTTTGACAGCTCGTCCTGTATTTTTCTACCACCTAACACTGGAAATATGTATCACCTCTCCCAAGAGAGCAACAATGAATTGAGGATTATTTCTGTCTTTTCTGAGGTGTGTGTGTCCGTGTCACATTCGGTCGCTATAAAATAGGAAGCTGCTCCCTCAATTCAAAAGGGGATAACGTCTCCTGCAGCCCTGACATGGATTACAAATCTCAAACATGTTGCTCTATTGTGGCTCCGTGTCAATACCCAGCAACCCCAGAGAGCAGATGTCCTGTCCGTCTGACACCAACGTGGATCGGGGACGAGGGCAGATGGTCAGAGACGACAGTGTCCCATCAAACGTGAGCTCACACTACATTTCATATGAGGCTGATACAGAGTCTATTTCAGACCTTTTTTCAATCCACTTTATTTTAATAACAAATGACTGTGTGTGTGGTTGTGAGCTTGGACCTACTGTGTGAAGACATGCCTCCTTATATTTTGTATTTTAAATAAACCGGGATCTTAATTAGCCGCTCGTCATAATTCCAGTGCATTCGTTCAGCCCTGTCGATTAATCAAATCAGGACCGGTGGCTGATCCTGAACGTGCTTTATTATCTTAATAATTAATCTGTTGTCTTTCAGCGCTCAGCCCTAATGGCCCGCCTGGTGAAAATTTACGCCTTTAATTAAAAGCCAGTCATTGCTCAACAAGCCACCTATGACCTTCAAATCACTACCACAGTTAAAGAGAGCTGTTATTGCTGTCTAATTTACATGAGGGGCTAAAACCTCACCTAAATTATCCTGCGTTACTTTGCAAGGTGATTGAAGGGGCGGTTGTGGTGATGATGATGGGAGGAAGAGGGGCAAAGATGCAGAGTGAGAAATTTAAAAAGATGAAGCCATATCATACTGTCTGCACCTTAAGGAAATGGTTTGGCATTTTGCGACATTTGCTTTTTTGATTTAAATAAAACTGATCCACTTCTTTTATGTGAAACTACAACCAGCAGCCAGTTAGCTTAGCTTAGCTTAGCATTGACACTGGTGGTTTTCCATTACATAGCACTTACTGGATTCAACTCAACTCGCCTTGTCTTGGTTGTTTCATCAGGTGAAGGAGAAAGTTAATGAAGTAATCTTCATAATTTTACTCCTGTGGTGTCACTGAAAGCAATTTGACGCTGGTTTCAGGTGAGAAATTAACTATTTTATCTTCAAATATGTGGTTAATCCATCAAGTTAGAGCCTGGTTAAAATTGGAGATATGACCTTTCGCTACAGCCTCTGTCAGCTGTTACACCGAGCTCACGTTTTTTTCAGTTGCCTTTTTTGAATACAATTTTGCACTCGAGCCTGTTATTGTACATTAAACTGATCTATTTAGTGTTTTTCCCCATGTAGTAGAAACCTATTATTCTGACTATAACCATGCAGACTGTGTCGGCTTGCAGGTACAAATGTTTGCATGCTGCACAGTGATGACACAATGATGCAACGACGATTCCGACCAATAAGATTTTAGTACTTTTCTAGTACATGGAACCGTAGGATAGGTGGGACTAGAAAAAAGTTGTACCAGGTACTTTTTGCAAATTGAAACACACCACAAACTGCGTAGATTCGAGTAGGAAAAAAGTGAAACCTATAACCTGCCTCAAGGTAGCACAATGTGCTGACTAGGACCTCTAATTATCACTAATTAATATGTTAAGTTGCTTTGATTAACAGTGTTACCGGGGGTTGTGTGCTGGAGTATTTCTTGGCTGGGAACAGTCACCACCCGTAGCCTCTGCTGGCAACCACTCACAGCCAACAGTCCAGTTCATAGCCCAGTGTAAATTTGGTGACCAGTCATTTTAATATAATTTTGTACAGAGAAAGCAAAAGAGAGACACTGTGCAAATGAGTTGGCCATTTTTTTTAATATTATCTGTCTGCTTTAATATTCATAACAATAACAGTATAGGAGTGATACTGTTGCTCCCTCTGCCAAAAAGTCCACAAGCACATTTCCCAAAATGTGTTTTAGCTTTAACAAAAAAAAATACATTTCAGTAAAAAAAAAAAAACCCTCAACACAGCGAGGAGCAAACCATCTTTCCATCTATCATGTCAGGTATCAACAGCACCAGACAGCATCCTACAAAGTCCTGAGACAGTGTTACTGACCGTCAGACAGGCTGTGGGGAAAACAACAAGACAATGAACTAGAGGCAGCATCTGGATCACTGACATGGACAGTTTTTGTTGTCAAGTGCGCACTTGTTACCGACTGAGGAATTTTAATCTTGCTAAGGCTAATAGCTCACATAAAGGTTGATCAAGTATTATCTGCTGTGTAAATAAGTCTTGTGTAGTTCAGCGATACACACACACACACACACACACACAGATCAGTGAGTCAGCGATTCCCGTGGCTGATTATCCCCAACATTCCTGTGAGAAAATGCCTCGTTGGCACTCAGCCCGGGCCGGGGATGCTACCTGCTAGGCCGATAACATCTCTTCAAATTTACTGTGTGGTTACACCAAAACACTGTAAACGGCTGTGTGTGGGAAATAGTCAAATTTTACGGAAAAGAAAGAGAAGCGGAGATCAAGATCAAGAAGACAGAAAGCCAATAAAAGAGACAGACACCACGTCCTGTGCTGTTTAAAGGATACCTTAATGCTGCTGCTGACTTATTATCATGACAAAACTTCACTCTGCTCCATCCTCCTCGGCCTGTATTAGTTAGCTATTTATTCAGGCTGTTAGCAGGGGGAATTCGCTTTCATTTCAAAGAGCTTTACCGCTAGAAGACAGCTGGCTAGAAGTCCTACCCAGGGGTACCGACTACTCATCGAAGCATTAAACACCAAAGTCTTACCACTTGATTCGGGGATTCAAAGGAAATAAAGAAGCCGATGCTGGTTATCCCTTTTGGCTGAGTCGTGGATGTACATCAGTGCAGGGCAGATAATGGAGCGAGCTGCCATTAGTTGCTGAGAGAAGTTATCCTACTGTTTTAATGAGGGAGAAAAGATGAGTGAGAGTGCGCTCGCATTTCAATTATCACCTCTGGATGTGTTCAGAAGTATCACCTGGGTAGATGGTTAAAACACCGTGAAAAGAAGAAAAAAAAATAGTTCAGTTGTAGACACCTAAGTGTTGTTGAACCTTCACAAAGCAGTGAAGAAATTAAAGTGAGAAGTAGAAGGAATGTGAAACAAGAGCAGGTTGCGGTGCATATTTCAGGTGGCGAGGGCGCCTTCATCACCAGGAAACATGATACTTTCACAAGACAGAGAGATCTCAGTCTTCCTCCGAGCAGGACACAACTTCCCTCTCCGTCTCCAAGACTCTTAACACGGTAGATGACAAAAACCCAGCACGCTTTGCTTTCAAGCTGTTGAGAATTAAAGTAATTTCACACAGTTTAGGGCTTATTGTGAATCATCTGTCAGTCGAGATGAAACTTTGAAGTAGGGAAGCTGCTCAGAGAGTTTGGCCCTCGGCTGCTAACAGCTGCCTCACAGCTAGTGTCATTTACATATAGGTTGGTGCTGTATGTGTTGAAAATGTGGGCATTCAGTTGTTTATACCTAAAAAGTACAACATCTGGGAACATCTTTACCAGTGTTGTGCAAGTTATGTGAAAAAAGACAATTAAAATACTTTACAGCTGTGGATTGCCCTAAAAGGACATGGGTAACTATATTTTTATTTTCTCAATTTTTCTCCGATAACAAGATAATTTCAGTGGTTTTCTCGAGATCTCCAGTTATTTTTCATTATCGATAACGAAAAAATTAAGTTTTTTTTTTTTTTTTTTAAAGATTATAGGATAAATTATCTCGTTATCTCGAGAAAATTACGATCGTTTTCTGGCGACTGCACCACAGTAACGTCAAATGATCATAACTCCAAACCATGATGAGAAAAAGTGCAATCAAACAGAAGTAAAGCTCACTGTGTGCAGCAGCGGCGTGGGATGTCATGGTCCCGCTAAAGACAGTAATCAGACTTTTGTTTTTATTTCTACATCGCCAGAAAATTATCTTGTTATCTTGAGAAAACGAAGGTCATTTTCTCGAGATAATTTATCCTACAATCTTGGGGAAAAACTAAGTTTGTTTTCTCGAGATAAAAAATAACTTGAGATCTCGAGAAAACCACTAAAATTATCTCGTTATCACGGGAAAACGGAGAAAATAAAAATATAGTTAACCACGTCCTTTTAGGGTAGGGGTGTCCAATCGTGGTCCTCGAGGGCCACTATCCTGCTCATCATCCAGCTCTACAGAAGCCTGATAACGATCCAGGTCATTTGAATCAGGTGTTGGAAGAAGGACACATCTAAAACATGCAGGACAGCGGCTCTCGAGGACCAGGATTGGACACCACTGTTTTAGGGCTTCCGTATCATACACTACCCATGAGCAAGGTAATCATGTTAGTGTACGACTGTAATAATATTATTCGTATGATAATACTTTTTGATAATATTAACTGTATGATCTGCATTTTTTCCCCACAATAGGAACTCTGTGTATTTATAATCAGAAAATACTTCACCATAGTCTCTATTGATGTCCACCTGACTGTCAACACAATGGACTCACAAGATAAAAATGCATTCATCTAATCCAGGATAATTTCATTTACTTAAAGAAACAACTTGTTTTTCCACGTTCTCTTTATACCATTCACACTCATACAGAGCGGGAGGTTTAAATAATAGTGTACGAGCATCGTAAAGAACATAATGTGAGCAGGAATTATTTGTTCCTTCACGCATCGGAAATGGCACATTATACAACAGATGGTATTTGAATGAAGAATTATTAGGTTTAAATGCATTTCTGTAAGGTAAAACGGTCACCTGCACAGTTAATCAGCCTGGACCCAAGATGCTTGGTGACATTTTGCTAAGTGTTTTTAAAGTGCGACTGATTTAAAGGGGTTAGCTGCTGGGGCAGAAAATAAACTTTTCTCTAAAACCTGTTTGTAGAAGTCCAACAACAACGATATGAGGAAAAAGAAGGAGGCTGTTATATCAGCACGGCCTGCTCTAATATTGATTTTGTTTTGTAAACATTTGTTTCATTAAAGCTGTATTGTTTATCTTTGCTCGGTCTAATTATTGCATCCATACATCCATAGATTTTTCTCCCTTTACTCCGCTTCATATCAAGCTATTGTTGCATATCCAAATGATGCGCATCGTTGTGACTCAGCTGTTGTCAGTGTCTGAATAAGCTATGTAAACATTATTAAAAGCAGTAGCCGTAAAAACAGAAGGGAAAGCGTATCTGATAGACAGCTCCTGATGACTGATTCACTTAAACTGCTGAGGTCTTGGTTGTCTAAAATGCCTGCATCAGTGTCTCTGAGTGCTGCTGCATGAGGGCCAAACATCGTGAGACGGTGGGTGGAGCTGTGATGCCAGGCACAGGGTAAATGATTCATAATAAAACAGCAACCACACATCTTTTTATTTTTGTTTTTTTTATGACTGGTCTTGGACAAACAGCGAGCACATGCAGGCATAATATAAACCACACACTTTACACATCGGCCTGTCACGCTAACAAATTTTGCTGGATGATAAACTGCCCCAGAAATTATTGCGATAAATGATAATAGTGCCGTTTTGATACCCTTTTTCAAGTAATGTAATCATAACTAGAAAAGCACTCTGAGAGCGCAGACCTCCACCAAGCACTGTTAAGGCCAATTGATACTTTCCGTGTCCGCATGTCCACGTTGGTGCACGAGGGTCCGCGTCACGTAAATATCATGGAACACGTCAGGAAGCGCTCAAGCGGACAGGCGCGGAGGCGTCCGCGTACAGCTCCAAAAATGTGAGTGCATCCCCTGGGCGCGGAGGGCGCGAGCAACTGCACTGCGCCTGCACTAGCATATCAAGATGGACGCCTCCGAGGAGAGACTTGACTGGATCCAGACGGTGTTGCGGATCACCCCCAAAATTAAATCAGTTCTTCCTTTTCCCACTTCAAACATATCCTGAAAATTTCATCCAAATCCGTCCATAAGTTTTTGAGTTATCTTGAACACAGTCAGACAGACAGATAAACGCCGGCAAAAACATAACCTCCTTCGCAGAGGTAATAATGATGGTATAATAATGCAATTGTGGAATTGCCATTTGTGACATGTATGTTTTCCCTGCCAATTCATACTGCTGCTCAAGTGTTTGTAACATTTGTCGAAATGCCGGCTTTTTAAAGGGCTGTATCTCTTTAGCAAAGTTCATCATCAGTGAGTGCGTACCATTTGACACTGTCACCTTTATATTTCGTTTGCTTCATAAAGTGATGGTGGACTGTCGGGAAGACATTGACGGCCCCTCTGCGTCTTTGGTTGACATTTTTTCCCACATGTCAGCTGTTGCTTTCGGTTTTGAAACCACCTCCATTTTTATTTATTCTTCCAGATCTCTCCCTCTGCTCCTCACGGGCTCTCATGCTGCACTAAGGTACGAGCAGGTACTAAAATTTAATTGGTCGAAATCGTCATTGCATCATCACTGCGCGGCACGGAAACATTTGTACCCGCAAGCCGACAGTCTGCACGGTTATAGCCAGAATAACAAGTTTCTACTATGTGGGGAAAAACACTGATTAGATCGATTTAATGTACAATAACAGTGCTTTAGTGCAACGTTAAAAGTTTATTTAAAAATGTCAGCTGAAAAAAACTTGAGCTCTGTCGAACAGCTGACGGAGGTTGTGGCCAGAGCTCACATCTCTGAAGCATGTTTTTAACCTGGCTCTAACTTGATGGATTAACAACACAACAGTAGAATTCTGCAGATTACCGTATTTTCCGGACTATAAGCCACTACTTTTTTCCGACGCTCTGAACTTTTGAAACACCGGTGTTTCTCATGTATCGGCGGCACGAAGCTCGTTGGCTTTTTACAAGCTAGCAAGCTCCGCGCCGCCGATACATTTAGCGTCGTTACATCAGACCCGGTCAGAGTGGACCACATGAAACTGTTCGAATAAATTCAATAGTGGCTTATAGACAGGTGCGCTCAATAGTCCGGAAAATACGGTAGATCATCAACTTCCTCCTCCTTCACCAGCTACACTGAAGAGGGACTGTTTCCTGTAATGGAAACGCCTCAGTTACATTTAGCGGTTGATGGAAAAGCGCCATTTGTGGTGCACCAGGTGCCCCGCCTCCCCACACAGAGACAGTGACTGACAGGAGGGTTCACTCTTCATTACGCTAAAGAACCGAGAGGAGTTTACACACAGTTGTAAAATCACTTGAGTGCAAACGAACACACTCCTTTCACTTTGTACAAACTTTTCAAAGTAAAAACCACACAGAGTTTGACAGACAATACGGACCCACATCTCTCGCTGTGCCATCCAGACGCCCCCGGGTTGGAGTAGGGTGGGTGGTGTGACTTGCAGACAGCGCTCCGGAGATGGGTCACATTGTCCCCAGTGGAGAACCAGGGTGGGTGGGAGCCATTAGCCGGTAACTAAATCCACTCCTGAGGTGCTGGATGGGAGAGGGAAGAACAAGCCTCTACAGCGTAATGAGACACCTCCACCAAGAACTGACACACCAAGAGACAGGCCGAAACCCATCTGCTGCATTGCAGTACACACACACACACAGAAAGGCATAAACACACAAAGAAATAACGTTATAGAGTTTCACTAGAACACAGAATACATCAGATACACAGACACACCCACACACTCATGTCCAAACATTTACACACAAGGGGTAGGTGGTGGTTTGACTTTCTGATCTGAAGAAAATAAATTACTTTCCTTATTTGATACAGAATGATGGCACAGTGTGGACCAGCCTCTGTGGTAATGCTTTAGACTAAACGCCAATATCTGCACGTAAACAATGACAACCTGCTGATTATAGGCTGGTGTGGTGCTTCCCAGTTTTGCTTAGTTTAAGGGGACATATTATGGAAAATCCAGTTTGTAAAGTCTTTTACATGTATTGTTTGGTATGTGGCTTACCTCCAAGTCCACTGACTGTGAGATATTAAAACCATCTCATTGTTGCGTAAGCTGCTTGAAGAGAAACACCTGCGATAAAACAGCCGTTCTGGATTCTGATATATTGTGATGTAACTGTAAATAACCCTAAGTATATTTGTTTGTTCACTAAAAACAACTGTTATTTTATTTTGGTGCTTATTACCTTCTATTTAAGCAGCTATAACTTCCAGGTTTTTTATTTGTGATGCTTTTATTTTGGAGAGACTTCTTCCTGTTTTAACTTTTCAGCACAGGTTACCATAGCGACAAACAGGATAAGGAAAGGAAAAGGATCAAACAGAGCAAAGAGTTTTGTTTTTGTGCCTAGCGGCCCCCCTTGATGGAGTCACAAGCTCTTATGGTGTCTTAGGTGTTTTTCGGTGTTTATGGTCTTTATGGTGTGTACGTTTACTACCATTAAATTCAAATACTTCAGTAAGTGGCAACCTTCATTTGTGGGGGGACAAGCTACAGTAACAATATATCAGATGGAGTCTGATGGGGTCTGACAGACGCTGCATTAGCCAATCTCTGCAGAGTATCCCACGTGGTCTCCCTCAGCGTCATAAGCGTAGGATCCGCCTTGTTGGATTTCTCCGTTACAAGAGAAGTTTAGCTGCGACATGAGCGCAGCCAAAACTCAGTGTTAGGTTGTACAAACACACATTTCATTACACAAGCTGCAGCCTCACAGCGGAGAGGATTCGTCTCATATTTGTTTACTCACGTAGCACTGGTTTCCTGGTTGCAGCGATGGTGTCATTACGTCAGTGCAGGGCAACGGAGTGGAGCGCCTTAAAGGTACAGGCACCTAATAACAGCCCGTTCTGAGTAAACCTGTCACAGAGTGTTTTTGAGGCAGGCTGAAATACAGCATTAAAGTGGAGTTTCACCAAGAAACTTCAGATATGTTCTAGAAGCGTATAAGACTTATTTAAACTTCACTGAATATGTCTCCTTTAAGGTGTTAACATAGTAGCATTTACAAATTAGCCATTCACGCAAAGTACAGCACAGCAGATGGGAATTAAGACCGTAGGAAGATTCGGATGAAACATCAGGAGGCCAGTTTATACAAATCATCCAACAGTTGTGGAAACATTTCACTCAGAACCAAACATATTGATGCCATGGTGGAAAAATCTACATACCGCCAGCCACTCAAATTTACCATCAGTATGTAACATAAATGTATAAAGCAAGGGGATTGTAAGACTTTAAGGGGAAGCCTGTCACTTTCTTTGTGTTCTTTCTTTGCCACGCGGTCATATTGATGTGATCATTTGCCAGTTCAAAATGTGGACATATGGATGTTTATTTGATGTCGTTTAACATTTATATTCAACTGTAATTTACTGTATTTTCTGGACTATTGAGCGCACCTGTCTATAAGCCGCTATTGAGTTTATTCGAACAGTTTCATGTGGTCCACTCTGACCGGGTCTGATGTGACGAGGCTAAATGTATCGGCGGCACGGAGCTTGCTAGCT
>OOFC01048945.1:13999-60382 GCA_900323345.1 Pseudochromis fuscus
CGGCACGGAGCTTGCTAGCTTGTAAAAAGCTAACGAGCTTCGTGCCGCCGATACATGAGCCACACTGGTGTTTAAGTTCAAAGCGTCGGAAAAAAGTAGCAGCTTATACTCCGGAAAATACGGTATTTGTTGCTTCACCAAAAGTGACTCATAATCATCCAGGAACCATTAAACACACGAAATACACTATTTCATTTCTGTCCTTCAGGTATTTGACATGTTTCAAGTGTTGGACCAACTGATCGACTGACTGTACCATCCCCAGAACTACGTACCACAGTGAACGTATACTTTTCAAATAGCGTAAAAACAGTGATTGCGAATTCTTACCTTCTTGTGAATGTCAAAAACTATTGTAAACATCACCCTGTTGTATTTGTACCCGCCCTTTGGACGGACCGACTCCTGTTTCACGAGACTTGTCAAACGTCGACGTACCACTGCTGGTACCCACCGTGAAGGGCTATCATCAAAGCTGTATCAGAAAACCTAACAGTGATCCATTAGCTGCACACACGCCGCGGGGACCCCAATGCAATACGGTACAGTCGTGGAGTGATCATAAAAGGCAATGTGAGGAAAGAGATGAAAGTGGCTCACTGAAGCCAAATGGTGTCCTCAGTGCTGGAGCTGATCTATAGAAGCAGCCCCGTCACACCATGTGATAGAAGTGGTAATGGGGCCGGAAAGCACAAGGCAGAAGATGGAAATAGACAGTCACTCAGTGCAAGAAATTTGACACTGGCTGGTGTCAATGTTAAGCTGTACGCCTTGAAGACTTTGTGGTGCCTTGCCGCCCTGTCAGCAACTAAGGGATTCGGGGACAATGTTTCCATACCATTTGTGTTTCCGTAAGCTTGAGTGGATCACAAACTCCTACTCTCTCAAGCTGTTTGGGCGTGCAGGCAGGAAGTGTGAGTGTCAGAAGGTGTGTGAGGAAGCAATTGGGAAATGGGACTGTCATACTAGCCTGGTGTTGATTTGGCGGGTGAGGTGGTATCAGCTCAAACTGGGAGTGTGAAGCAGGAAAGTGACAGTGTGTGAAAGTTTCAGTGTGAGGGAGATTAGAAATGTTTTTGACAGATGAATATATGCATGTATGTCCGATCCAAAGGTTTTGTTTTAATTATGCACCCACGGTCAGGCACTGTGATCCTGTCAGAGACAATCTAATGCTGTGTTGAGATTTTCCTGCACAGTCGCTTGTGCAAATTTGACCAGTGAACCTCTTCTGTTTGTTTGGCCCAAACATCCAATCATCCAATGCACTGACTGCACAGATATTATGGACGCCGTAGATACAGACGCTCAATGTGTGTGTGCAACTGTGGCTGTGTGTGTGTTTGTGTAGCAGCCTCTATGTGAGCTTAGAAACTCTGTCTGTTATTTCCCTCCAGTCGCTCTCCACCCACCCCCCATCTCATCATCTCAGTGTTTATAAAGCAGACTCATAAAGCCCCCGGATTCACTCAGATTTTTCACTCGAGTTGAAACATTTTCAACTTGTGAAAACGCGCCTATGTGTCACTTTGTCCCACCCTGTGCAAATTCGGTCCAATTGTCTTTCCGCTGACTTTGTAAGCAGCTGCATCACGTCGAAAATTTGCCTGGTGTTTTGTCAGCGACAGGAGACGGCGACAGTGAGGGTGAAGGAGAACTCCAAGGAGATATAAGAACAGAGAAACAAGATGTTACAAAGCTGCAAGTCTGAGAGGAACAAAGTCGGTGCTGAGTTTGAGGTAATCAGCAGCAATGTGTTGTGTTGACAGGTACCCCGAAATTACAGGTTTGTCTCGGAGGGCTTTACAATCTGCGCAACACAGGACTCACTCACAGAAAAAAGGGGTGAAAAGAACAATAAAACAAACACACATTGAACTCCGCTTGCACACAGTAGACCAACAACAAAAGTAAGAAGTTCAATATTCAGCCTAACTTTGCAAAATAAAATGAACTCGACTAAATGAACTGCAGAGTTTTTCGTCCACGAACAGTGTAAAGATATATGAGCAAGACACTCAACGTGACAGAGCGCCGTTTGCTTTAATCAAAGTAAAAGTACAACTATGGCTAATGCCCCTCCCATCATGTATTCGCCAGCACTGTTTAACCTCATCAGGGGTCTCTGATTGAAAGCTATCTAAATGGACTAAATTGAGTGTGCGTGAGTTGGCTCCAGTGCCGGACACGGTCTGCACACGATCCTGTCCCAGTAATTTTACTCTCAGCCTGAACCCCACAGCGAGGAGTGCCAAAGGAAGTCTTTCATATGAAAAGGGTGGCTACTGACTGCATGAAAACTGGATGTATGTAATCATGTGTCAAGCACAGGGATGATGGGGGCGTGGCTTATGCTCCAGACATTTCATGACACCTTGTTGAAGCCAATAATGTAATAACAGCCAATCAGGATCAGGATAAACTTTTTTGTTTGAAATTTGTTTTGAACAGTCGTGCTACAATGCTGCCATAACATAACAGTATAAACAGACTGACACAGACATACATATACACAAATGCACAAAATAGTAGCGATGAGGGTCAGAGGTTACCATCATAGTGATACACGTTATTGCACATAGCCCAATAATGAACATATCACAAGGTGTTGCATCCTTTTTTTGATGCTCATAAAGGATCATAGCACCATGTAAAGTCAACAGTAACGTGCAAGAGTGCTAAAGTGCCAAAAAACAAGGATCCTAATGCAAATCGTCAAATAAAACCAAGTTTATGGTAGGATAAAATAATGTAATAAATAGTGAATAAGTAAAGAGGACTAGATAAACCTGATAAAAATAGTTATACTGATCAGATAAAACCAGATAAACCAATAACCAATAAAGGTACAGTCCCTTATAAAATAAAAATAAAAATAAGCAAATAAATAAAAATTTAAGTGACTGCTTTAAGAAGAGTGATGGACGTAGGGAGGAAGGAAAGTTTGTAGCGATTGGTTAACGATAACGTAAGAAAATTGCCCTTTTTGAAATGTAATAGCCCAATAACATAATAACTTTTTGCTAATAACGTAATAATTTATTGCGTTATTGTCTCAGTTATTACATTTACAAAGTTTTTTTCTTTTACCAGGCCAATAACGTAATAAGAAGCCAATAACGTACTAAATTATTACGTTACTAGCGAAAGTTATTACATTATCAGTTCAGGACTTTCATTACGTTATTGGCGTAAACATTTCAAAAAGGGCAAATTCATTACGTTACTGGCTCTTATTACATTATTGGCTTCAACACACCTGCAGCAGCTGCCGATGTCACGATGTTTCAGATTTGAACATTCAAGCTGATGTGTCAGTCTGCGAGGGACAGGGTTGGTTGGTTGGTTAGGATCAAAGTTTGCAAAATTAAACTTAATAAAAAAATAAATCCACTCATTGTGACACTGCAATTCATTGATTTTACATGCTTTCATTGCCAAAATGAACTTTACTGAAAATATCAAACCAAAACCTTGACATCTTCTTCATCACATAACTGCACCAACTTCAGCTTTGTCAGAAGCATGAAGCCACAGATAATTATATATAATCATACTTTATAATAATTTGTACCATTTCTAAAATTGCTCACATGATGTCATTCAGACTGGCAATAACATAAAGAGAATTACCATGGCGACATGAGCAGAAATCGCCATAAGCCTTACACTAACATCTCAACCCGACCACCATTGTTTCTTTTCCCCATGTGTGAAAAGAGCTTATGTTATGTCATCCACCCCCCTGTACGTCTTCAGACTGGTAAAACGCATTGTTTTTGCTCTTGGTGCGGTGAAACAATCATCATTTGTCATCCCACACTCAAGAGCAGCCATCCTAAATGACATCCCTCCAAGTGGAAGCCTAATGAAGACAAAAGCTCTTTTTGAGAAGAGCCTCCTGTCTGGGAGGAATTACGCCCATGTGCTGGTGAGTGTGTGAAAGAAGCAGGGAGGTGATGCAGGGATGATCCAGGGCTCAGAGCGGAGCAGCAAAGAGTGCTGGTGAGGAGAATGAATAGTGACTGGCGCTCAGCCCAGTGGCAGCTTAATGACTTGCGGTCAGTTGACTCTGTCTCAATTAATCAGACTGCTCTTTCCCGCTTGCCTCCTTTTTTGTTTTTTTTTTCTCCCTCTCCTCTTGGCTCTAATTTCTCCCTTTGTCTCCATCCCTTGAGCAGGGAGAGGGTGCTTTGTTCCTACGCTCCATCTATTTTTTTGTTTTGTTTTCTTCTTCTCTATCTCTGTCTGTGCCTCTCCCATCTCTACACCATCTTCTTCTCTCCCTCTCTTTCTTTCACATGCTCCCTGACAGCTCCCTCAACTGGACACTTTTCATTTCTTCTTCAGCTCTGCATTAGTAAGAGACTGAAAGAATGAGGCCATTTTACTATCGCTCTCTATCATCCCTGTTGTAGCTTGTCTGAGTCTGGAGAGAAACAAAGTCCCAGAGAATTAGTTTGTGAGGAGAGCTCGTGCCCACATTGGCGGCGGCGGCGGCGGCGGCGGAGTCTGGGAACGGCCCGTGACCCATGGAGATGAGGAAACAAATCCAAGCATGGCAACCCAACTTGCCCAGACATGTCCGCTCCCACAACACAGAGTACAAGAGGAGGCAGAGTGCTTCTGTGTGTGTGTGCAAGTGGCAGCTTAGCTCTCCAATGTCAGTTGTTATCTGCTTTCCTGGAGGTCCCAGGGGGGTCTTGCTGGCTTCCCAGGGTGGTCCTGACTGGGCTGACATTTGGAGGACTGGTCCGTGATGGCCTGTAGGGCTGTTCTGTGCAGCAGCAGTCACAGCTACTGTCCGTCTCTTCTCCGCTCCACTCTTCCTGTTTTTTTTTTTTTTGGTCCTGTGTCTCTCTAGATTTAGTCTCTGGTTGTCACACCTTTCTTTCTCTGTCACTTTTCTTTATGTTTTTTTTCTGTCTGTACTCGGCTCTCATCTTGTTCCATCTCTATCTCATTTTCACTTCCTGTCCCTCTTGCCCAGCTCCCTCATCCTCTCTCTCTCTCCCTCCATCCATTATTTTTCTCACATGCGAGCACTCTGCCTCTCTCCATCCTCCCCTGTCTGCCTCACACATATTCCCTTTTCTTATTTTGCATTGTTTCATCTGCTCTCCCCCGGTTCCCTCTGTCAGTGGGGTCAGTGCGGTGGTCAGACCGCCCTGAGGAGCCCGCCTGCCTCGACTCTCACATGTCGGGGAAGAGCAGGGGGCGGGGCATCGGACCTCTGCACCAACCAGGCCGACCCCTCCTTAAGCTGCGCTGTGCAGAGGGAGCAACCAGAGGTCAAACACTCCAGGAGGACTTATTGTGTAGCCATGAAGCCGGCCCACATCGTAGGAGCATTGATTTAGTTTTCATCTCCATTTGTGCTGATTGCAATTCAGGTAATCACCAAGGCAACAACTTTGCAGACCCACTAAGACTGAAAACACTGTCACTTTTCAAATGCATGCGTGGCACAAACAGAGATGTGAAGCAGAGATGGGAAATTGTCCAGATATGTCCTGTTCAGTGTGTATTCCCCACAGATCTGAAGTAAGTGTCTGGATGGTACATTTTAACTGTAGAGTTGTTTATTTCTGCACAGAGATCATTATAATGTTTTTTCAGAGCAGCTTTCCCTGCAGCACTCTTTCTCATCTCTCTTGGACGGAGGCGTGCAAGTCCAACACATCGAGGCAAAATTTCTTGAACAACAAAGTTTATTTCTCGCTTTGCTTTACTTCCTCATCAAACAAATTAACTGACAAACTCTCAGTTAGTCCACAAAGTCGGTGTGGATGCTGAGGGATCGCCTGGTAGGAGTCCATTTACTGCAGCTGGCTTACGTGGAGAGCTGCAGATGGCAGTTGGTGCATGAGTGGAACAATTTATTATCAAGTCATTAACTATATTAATAATACATCACGTTTTAACTCAGTTTGTGTGTGTGCTTGAAAAAGGCTCAGACATTGTACACAAAGTAGACGATATGTAGAACTCGAAGGCACTTGGAGAGTTCAAACCTCATCATCCACGTCTGATTGACACAAAACTCAGATCATCAAACATTACCAACAAAATCTATTAAGATTTCAGTTTGTACGTACCACTTTCTTCTTCTTCTTCTTCTTCTTCTTCTTCCTGTCAGGCTCATAGATGCAGCAGTAGTGTTTTGCTGCCCCCTACAGTTCCTCTACCTCCACTGTCTTTGTCAATTTTGTTGAAACACAAACAAAACCCTCCTGGATAATAACATTAATAAATAGACTACAATACAGGTTTATAATAATAATAATAATAATAATAATGGTTGGATTTATAGAGTGCTTTTCTAGACACTCAAAGCGCTTTACAGAGACCATTATTCATTCATGCCCAGTCATACCGGTGGTGGTAAGCTAATGGCGCATTTACACTGGTACCTACTCACTTCACTTCGCCTCGGATCGCTCGGGATCTGCCCCCCTCAGTTGTATTTACGTTGCCGAGGATAGTCCCTCCTCCGTGTAGCTGGCCGTCGTTTGACATCATCTTTTATGCGATTATTTCGTTTCTGACCACGCCGTCCAGCTCCCGCTGAATTTTCTCATCGGTGACTAATGACAGAAAGGTTTGCACCTCGTCCTGAGTCCATGAGGCAGGATTTCTAACAGATGCCATTTCTCTTCTTGATGTTATTTCAAACACGTCTGCACAGTTTGCTGAAGATTTAACAATGGCGTGTTTGTGGGGACAGATTACGTGCCGCGCAGTGATGACGCAACGACGCAGTGACGATTCCGACCAATAAGATTTTAGTATCTGCTCCGACCTGACCAGGTACTTTTTTTGGAACCACAGGAGAGGAGGTACGAAAAGTTGTACCAGGTACCAAGTTCCAGGTACTTTTTCGCCAGTGTTAATGCACCAAAACCGAAACAAAGCGAAGCGAGTAGGTACCAGTGTAAATGTGCCATAAGTTAACCACAGTAGTCCTGGAGCAGACTGATGGAGGCGTGGCAGACAGTTTGCACCTACAGCCCCTCTGACCACCACCAAACCATTCATTCAACATTCATACAAGGCAAGGTGGGTAAAGTGTCTTGCCCAAGAACACTCCAACAATGACTGGGAGGAGCAGGAATCAAACCACCGACCCTTAGATTGGTAGATGACCGCTCCACTGCAGTCCTGCTTTAGGAAAACTTTTCTGTTTATTCGAGCTACACTGGCTTTATAACATACTGAAAGCACTTATCTAATGATATATGAAGCACAAACACTGAGGTTTGGT
Source organism: Pseudochromis fuscus (assembly GCA_900323345.1). Classification (NCBI taxonomy): domain Eukaryota; kingdom Metazoa; phylum Chordata; class Actinopteri; family Pseudochromidae; genus Pseudochromis; species Pseudochromis fuscus. The sequence continues at coordinate 21,264 of OOFC01048945.1, forward strand.
TCAGATCAAACATGTACCTAGCTTGGTTTCCAGCTGGCTAGTGGCATTTAGTCATTGTCACGCTGATGTACAGTGTGCTCCTTTTAACATGACACTTTAAAATATTACCCTGCTATTCTCTAAAACCAACACTGTTTGCTGCTGCTGCATTGTTTTTGGATTATACATATTGGCTGCATCATAACCCCTCCAGTTCAACTCCTCACCACTTCTGATGTTACACCAGAGAACGTATACGATATCAAATCTGACATCAACTCACATTTATGTCTAAAAAATTGAAATAGTGCAACTTCAATACATCAACCAACATAAAAATGTTATCTTATATAAAAAGCTAACACGCTAACACCAGCTTGAAAAACTCCACCGGCTGAAAAACCTTGAAGTTAAATTGACAGACTTTATCTCGCACCTGAAAGAAAACCACCCACTTCTCGCGGCGGCTACAACCAGCGCCAGGATAAGAAAGAAACAAATGAGGAGAGTACACATTCACACGGAGCCAACAAAAGCAACTTTATAAAAGTGTGTCCAACATAAGTCTTGTGTGCACCTTAAAGTAGAGAGAGTCTTCACAAATAACTCTTCAACCTGTTTCTTTCTGGCTCTTTAGCCTTCCCAGTGGTGCTCCAATCTGTAATTACTGACTCTATTTGATTCTAATCACCAGGCTGAAAAGACAGATACCACATCCCCTCCTAAACCCTCCCACAAAGACCTAGGAAGGTGCAAAGCTATATTTCTCCCAATTATCTAGTCAGGATCGACTGGCTTGGTGCTGAAGTTCTCAGAGTGTGTTTGCCAATTTGCTGTGTCAATTAGATTTTCTCCTAGGTAAGTAATCAGACTCTAGGAGAGGGTGAGAGAGGGAAAGATGAAGGGAAAAGTAATTACAGCTTTTTGGGAGGTTTGCAGCTGCTCCACGGTGCCTCTGTACCACCCCTGTCTTTTTTAATCACTTCTATTGGAGTTTACGGGAAACCCTTACCTTTGTGTTTCTCACTAAGAAAACAGATTAGACTCCAACACAGATGGCTGACACACACACACACACACACACACACACACACACACACACACACACAGCGACGCTCATGCATGTTCTCTTCTTGTCATCTGCACATGCACCAAAAGGGAGGAAGCTAAGAAACAAAATAAACGATGACAACACGGTTTCTTTTTGTTTCGGCTGCAGCCTGCATGACAGCGCTTTTGTGTGGGAAATGTTATTTAGCCTCCTCCTCCTCTGAGCACACTGATAATGACTTCCAAGTGTTAAAAAGTTTAAATGCGATAATCACTTTTAATCAGATTGAAGATATGACTCACTAAAGTTGAAGCAGGCATTTAATGCTTGAATATATTGTCACATATTTGAGAACATCAGAGAAAATCATAAATTTCACTCGTTATATTCCCGAAAGCTTGACGGATCTGCCTTTGTGTTCCTGTTTGATAATAAATTGTGGGGAAATATGAAGACAGAAGGAGACAAAGCGAGGGGGAAAATCAGGCGGCGAGGCAGAGATAGGCTCACTCTCTGACACTTGGCTGTCCTGTTTGCCCTTGTCAAAGCCTGACACCTCCCTAATCCGCACTCCCGGCCGCCGCCACAACCCCCATCTCAGCTGGCCAAGGTTGGCTCACAGACAAGCCTGTCACCCAGTCAGAGATCTGGGACCTGTCCAAGCCCGGTCCAGATGTAGGTGCACAGACTCCCTCATTCCCGCGGGTCGCCTCGCCTACCTCCTGAGACAACAACCTTTGGCTTTGGTGAATTTGACGTGTCTTCATGTGCTTATTTAAAAGAAAAAAATGAAGTATTTGCTTTAAGTGAAACTCCACTAAAGTTTATCACTCCAGCATCAACAAAAATAAACGACCCCTACAGCTCCATCTTTGTTCGTACAAAACAAAATCTCTGCTTTTTTCCAGCTGATAAACAGACACAGCTTTGTGAGCCCATTAAATTGTCAAAAAAAATTCAAGTACACACAATGCTTTGCAAAAAAAAACCCCAAAAAAACAACTGCACTATGGGACCACAAGAGCAATATTTATTCATTATCACCTGCAGTATGTTTTCTTACTGACAGCGCTCTGCACACACAGTCTGCTTTGAAAATATGTTGGTGAGCCTCATGTTTACCAGATTTCAAATGTGGAAACTTCTGTAATGAACCAGTTCTTGCACATGGGCAGATGGAAGTGGGTGGTGTGCACTTTGATTTTCATTTTTTATATTTAAATGTTGTCAAAAAATGATATATCGGTGCATAGATGCATCGTTTAGGACTGTAAGTAACATGCATACAAACAGAAGTGAGACAGTCTTTTACAGCTATAATAAAGTGATATTAAACATGACTTCAATTAAAGTTCCTCTACTTTGAAACCATAAGAAACTTTATTACAAAACCTCCACCTGCTGAGAACCCACAGGCACTGCAAGGTGAAGCAGTTACACTTTACAGTCACTCAGTTCATTTATCATAGCTACTAAACTTATTAACAGTAACCAGAGGAGGCAGCAGGGTTCACACGCCTACAGCTGCTCTTAGCTTTCAAAGTCAAACACTAAAGAGGTTTTAAAAGGCACATTCAGGAAGTTTCTCACCAAATAAATCACAAAGGTTTGATTTAGAAATGTAAAATATTATGTTTCAGTTGATTATACTGCATCTATTTTCTCTTTTTTTTGGTCTTTTATCAGAAAATGAATTTTATTGTGTAAGATTGTGTATTAAATGAGCGCTGCACTTCTGTTACAGTCACACTCCAAATCAATGGGAATTGATTAAGCCGAACCAGAGATTACATTTCCCACAATGCAACTGAAATGGCAACACCAAAGTCATCACTTGAAACAATTTATCAAATTATTTAACTTGATGGAGTTCTTTAAAAAAAACACACACACAACAAAAAAACAAACAAAACAACAACAGTAGCAAAAAGAAGGAGCTGTGTGTGTTTTGTTGTGTTTTTTATCTTCGAGTGTTTCCCTGTGGACACCTTTTGATCCAAAATTCAATTTATTATGATCACATCACAGAACACACTTCTTATGACAAACAACAACAACAAAGTGGATCATAATCCTATTTGTAAAAAACAAGAAAGAAAAACTGGAGAATGAGGAAATAATCTGCTACTAGTGAAAATAAATTCATATATAAATCTTATGAAGCTCACAGTTCAGTGATCCTTTGTTTCTTTCACACCTCTGTATAAGGTCAATATGCATTTCCTGCATGTTACATGTTCACTTTTAACGTCTAATATTGAGAAGCGGGTGCAAACAAACAGATGCAGACAAAGATGGAGTGCATGATTCACTCTGTGGTCATTAGCAAGAAAGAGAAATATGCATCACCACTGCAGGATGATCAGATCCAGCATCAGATACATGTTTCCTTAACGGTTACATTTACAAAGTGTAACATCGCGGCGCCTCTTTGCACATTCAGTCTGAAAGTTAATTAAACACAAAAACAACAGAGCAGAGGTCGTGTGTGTGCAGTCTGAATATTTCCTGCAACAGAAGAAATGTTGAAGTAAAAGCACCAAGGAACAATTATTAGTGAGAATATTTTTTGTAGGTTTTAATCGCTACCACTTTGCTTCATTCTGAGACTCAGCAGGTAAAAATTGTGGCTATTTCAGCGTTTCATAGAAAAAAATACTGAAAATTACACCACCACTTGAATTTTAGACTCATGCTGTCTAATAATGTGGCTTTTTTTGTCACTTGAAAAAGGGAGTCTCACCCTGGAAGCACAGTAAATACAAATACTCTGTATATACTGCACATACAGACAAAGATATTTATAGATTGTATGTTTAACTTCAGTTTTACCCAAACAAATTTAAGGTCTTGGCAGAGAAAAGGAGAAGTTGACAGCACAGACAGCATCAGTCGAATATTTAAATTCAACCAGAAATGCAGCTGTGTTCATCACTAATGGTAATAAATAAGTTATAAGGACACATGTTGGTGTTTAAATCTTTCAGACAGAATATATTAAAATACAAAATCAATATTAATGTATAATCCTTCAGGATTAATTATTAGTAATTAGTGACATTTAAGTGTCTGGCTAAATAGCAAGGCTTTTGTGTGTAGCAGCACACACACACACACACACACACACACGCCCTTCAGCCAACCTGGACCACCTTATCAGCTTTTTGTTAATTAAAAGCCAAGTAATACATTTTCCCACTTCTCTTCCACAAATGTGAAATACTTAATCACTCAATAGAAATCACTTAATGTCTTATTTGAGGTGTGTGTGTGTGTGTGTGTGTGTGTGTGTGTATATGTTATCTTTCTATTTTGGGTCAGACTTAGTCTAACTGAGTCTGTGGTGGACGTGTCATGGTCACCACTCCACACTGATTACTGGTTGTGAGGCTTGGGGAGAGGTGTGGTGTAGAGCAGTGGTCCCCCGGTACCTGGGGCAGTTGTTACTGGGCCGCACAGAAAGAATAAATAAAAATATAACTTCCGTTGAATTGATCATTAGAATCTGAAAGACATTTTATTTTGAAAAGAACGACCGGATTCTCTTGACGCGTCAATACGCTTGTCTCAGTCACCTATCGCGTATAAAGTCAGATACGTTAGCCAAAACATAAGCCTGCAAACTATCGAAAATGAATAAAATACCAACGTCTTTGGAGAGCTTCTTTGCAAAGGGTAAGAAGACAAGTTTTTATGCCGGTCGTGTTATATTATTTTTGCTGTATTTATCTGCCACACCTTGAAGGCCGGTCCATGAAAATAATGCCGACAATAAACCGGCTCGTGGTGCAAAAAAGGTTGGGGACCGTTGGCGTAGAGGACGTATCCATGGGAACCCTGTGAATGGAGGGAAGCCAGCATCCAGAACAATCCTTTCCTCTGAAGAACATCTTGCTGTAAGTCTTTGTTATAGGTGGACCAGGACTGTGAAGTTAGGACCAGGACTGGAGAAAAGGAAACACCAGCTGCTTCATGTTGCGTGAGGGGAAAATTACAGACAATTGTGCCTTAGGCCTCCAGATAAACCCAATTGGAGTCTGATCAGTCAGATAGTCCACATGTTTGTATTATTATAAACCCGACACTGCACTCGGGAATCCCTGTTTTATTGCACTGTGATTGAGACGGATTGAAGAAGTAGCTGAGAAGCAGGATTCAGTATCTTGCATCCTAGACCTATTACCATATAGACACTGATAAATATCCATAAAAAAGTGTTTTTCCTCCTCACTCACTCACTCACTCGTCCATCTCCATCTGTTTATTGCCTTTATTTGCCTATCTGCTGATTACTTATCTTACAAGATAATCTACCTCATGGGATGCACTGAACTCCTGCAGACCCAAAGTTAGCAGCAGCAGTAGTAGTTAAAGTGCTAATAAATAAATTCATAAAATAATCACACCTATATTTTTCTCCTTTTTTCTATCATGCCCCTTGCACACATGCATTTTTGCTTATAACTCATGACAAACAAAAACATTGCAGATCTAACTTGGAGACTTTCAAACATATCTGATGCACAGGTGGACGTTAAAGCTTCTCCAAAAGGACTTAAATATTCAGTAATGAACAAAAAAGAAGGAGGCAACATCAAAACACAAATTTTAATGGATTAGATATTTGTTATTTTTATTCCATTGTTATTATATAAAGTGAAAGTTGCAGGGACCAAAATCCAGCCAAACAAATAATAATAATAATAATAAGGTTTTTGGAGAGGCTCTGCATTTTACCATTTGATGTAAGATCCCACAGTGATATATGTTTGGAAATGTCTTAATGAAGCCAGGGCTGGCAATTGAAAACAACAGATGCATTAAACTTGTTCTGGGATTAAAACTAAACTCGAACACATTCAGTGCAGACACCAGTCCAAGCACCATAATGAGGGCGCAGCAGTGAGACAGAGTGTGAAATCTGGCCGTGAAGGTTAGGCCAATATATCAACACACACTGGGGGTCTGACGGGTCTCTGAGCACTTTCCTTCGGTTTATTTTCCCTCGTTTTTTTTCTCCTCTTTCATCACTTTCCTCGGCACCTCTGTTGGCTGATGTCTGACCCGGCCTGCAGGAGTTGGGGAGTGACAGACTACAAGCTTGTCCTGTGTCAGAGTTCACTGTGATGAGGGGAAATAATGGCTGTACAGACACACATGCCTGCACGCAAGTACGACACACACACTCCGCCTGCAGCTTGTTACACTCTGCTGTCAAAGGGTCTCAGTTTCACCTGCCTTTTCAAACTTGCTGCAAAATGATTTAAAAAGTTAAAATAGCAGGTTTCTGTTTGAGATCTACACTGTGTTTCCTATCATGGCACAGTAAGAAAGTAATATTTTATTTTCGGGAAGTTGTTACTATTCCAATAAATGAAAAGAGGGATGCACTAATAAATATCAGTTTGAAACTGATCTGACGTCCAGGAAATTTCCACCTGGACTTGTTATGCTTATTCTGATTTCAAATTGAACATGCAAACTCTAACATTCACATGCAATTGCAGTGTTTTTGTTTACTAAACCTCTGAACTCATAATCTGTTTTTGTGTTTTGCTTCATCGTCACTGTTATTACTCTCTCACAAGATGTAGTATATTGTAAATCAGCTGTTTTGCCGGCTTCTGGGAGAGGCGCTATTGAAATTACCGTAATGACACCATATTCACTTAAAAGTGCAACGTCTCAGCTCTTAGAAACCATTGGAATTTTTCTGATTGCCCAAACTGTGACATAATTACGGTAATCCAAAGATGCAAGGGCAGCTGTGGCTCGGATGGTAGAGTGGGTCGCCTGTGAATCGTAAGGTTGTGGGTTCAAAGTGTCCTTGGGCAGGACACTGAACCCTAGGTGGCTAGCACCTTGCATGGCAGCTCGGTGGCCATTGGTGTGTGAGTGTGTGTGTGAATGGGTTAATGAGTTGCCTTGTAAAGTGCTTTGGCACCTAGCTTAGCTCATGAAAGCGCTATATACCGTATTTTCCGGATTATAAGCCGCTACTTTTTTCCAACGCTTTGAACCCTGCAGCTTAAACACCGGTGTGGCTCATGTATCGTTGGCACGAAGCTCGTTAGCTTTTTACAAGCTAGCAAGCTCCGTACCGCCAATACATTTAGCCTCGTCTCGTCAGACTCGGTCAGAGTGGACCACATGAAACTGTTCGAATAAATTCAATAGCGGCTTATAGACAGGTGCGCTCAATAGTCTGGAAAATACGGTAAATGTATTCCACTTACCATTTATGCATGTGCAGACTTAGCCCTGGCGCTATGCTCCAAGGTAAAGGCTTAAAACCGCAGACATAATGAAGATTTTCATTATGTCTGTGGTTAAAACATTTGCTCATCCTACGTAATAGGGATGTTTGGGATCAGCTCATCATCTATTCAGTAGTTTTTTGTTACTAACAGACCGACAGGAGTACAAAAACAAACAAACCAATGTGAGTGAAAGCATAACCTCCATGGCAGAAGTAAGTACTACAAATGAATAACGGCGTCACACAAACAATATAAAATTTGCATAAATAATATCTAGACTACAAGGACAAGACAACACATTACAAATTGTAGTGGGTATTTCATTGTTTATCCAGAGTCACGGAGTAAATGTTTACTGATCACTTCTACCTTGAGACATGTAACTAAACTGATTTGAGCAACAACTGAAGTAAAACTACTGTCAGTAAAGAGCAAAAATGTTCTGTAATGTGACTAAAGATTTAGCTTTTATTTCCCTCTGTAGCCAAGGCCGAGAGGAGGACGGATAGAGCACATTTTAGCTGTACAGTTGTTTTCTGGCAAAATGAACGAGCGCTTGAGATTTTATAAAAACGGTAACTTCACACCAGTGACTGTGTAAAGAGTGTGTTATGAATACTATAAGATCAGAGGGAGACAAGAAACATTACCATTTCTTTATTACTATTCCTTTCACGAAAAAAAAAAAAAACTTCAGCGCTGCCAAGAGGTGACTGACCGAGGTATGAATCATTACTCACTACCATTAAAAAGGGGCACTGTTATTTGAATGATTGCATAATGACAGTGACGCATCTCACACCGAATAAGAAAAGAGAAAGATGAAAAACAGCAAGAAATACTTTGATTTATTTAGAAATAATTTATATGTAAATTATATCTGGCAAATGCTAAATCATTTTAATGAATAGGTAATAAATGTATCAGCGAGATGTTCTTTTCTGATGCCTTTTCATATGATAATAGCTTCAGTTAAGGTTCTTTAGAGGACAGAAAAATGCAAAAAAATTGTGCATACATAACATTTTATTGAGGAGCAGAGGAGCTTTAAAGGTTTGTAGATTCATCTGTATATAATATATAGGCAATACTTGAAGGAGAAACATGAATTTTAAACCATGACCTCCATGAACTTGTAGGTTATCTCAGTACAGTAACCTGAAAAAAGCTAATGAAGCACCCGCCCCTTCCTGATTAAAGTATAGGCTGATAGGGCTACGAGGTAAAATACCTCATGTGCAGTATATGAATAATAAGTTAATAATAATAAATTGTATTCATGAGCACTTTTAACAATGTTCAAAGATGCTTACAGTACAGTAAATATAGTAGTTATTATTACAATACAGTAATAAAGAATTCAGTCAATCAGGGCCTTGTAATGGCAACAAGTCAGAGTGAGAGCAGGACCCACGGTCAGTCCCTCACTTTGGCACTTGGTGACTGTGGGAAGGAAACATTACCTTTGAACAGGAAGAAACCTCCAACAGACCGGACTCTTGGGGGCCCCGTTGCCATGGCGACCAGGGGGACAGGCAGAGACAAAGGGACAGGGAGCAAGAGAGAGACAGAAAGATAGAGCCAACTGACAAGCGATGCTGGACATCAAGTCAGGACAGGATGGATCGGTCAGTCAGGCCCCAGATCCACGAAGCTCCATCACTCAAGAGCAGGCAGCTCCAGAGACCTGCAGAGACTTAGACAGAAGAGGACAGAGAGGACAGAGACAGACTACAGGAGAGAGAAAACTGGTGTTAAAGTGAACCTTTATACATTTCATATGCTTTTCTCTAAGGGAACCAAGATCCAAAAACCTCTCACTACAGTTGTGCTCATAAGTTTACATACCCTGGCAGAATTTGTGATTTTTTTTAGCCATTTTGATCAGGGTCATTTGGGTAGTTTCTGTTGTCATTGTGATTTATAAAGAGTACGCAGTTGTTTGACAATAAATGGCTTCATCCAACTACTAACCATGAGTGAAACAAGTTTTTTCTCTCATGATTGACATCCTCTGAAAAATGGCCAAAAAAATCACAAATTCTCCCAGGGTATGTAAACTTATGAGCACAATTGTATGTACACCCGTGCTGCCCCAGCCTCACACCAGCTGCACCACTTATTTCAAGTACTTTTACCTTGAAATAAATGAAAAAATCTGCCAATAGAACAAGTGAATATTTGTTTGGTAAGATTTCTTAAAATAAGATAAGATACTTGAATATTTGATATTTAAGATGCATCATCTGAAAACAAGTCCCTCCATCTTGATTAAATGTTACTTGTAAAGTAAATTATCTTAAATCAAGTGGGATGAGACATTTTGACTATAAATAAGACCAATAAACTTGGTGAGATTTTTCATTTTTGCAGTGCAGGAAGGGGATGCAAACCCTGGTTCGGGTAGGGGGTAGAAGAACAGGAGGTAGAGATGACAGAGGGGATGGGATACAGACTACCAAAATTCAACAACCCAAAGTCACCTAAGTGGTGTGAGAGACTAAAGACAGAGATCAGAACAGACATAAACCTAAGCAGTAGAAATAATAAACATGTTTGAACCAAAAAGTGACATGTGCACTGTTTAGGAGAATTTCTGCCAATTATTAATTTTCTCTAGAAGAAAATCTACAAATGGTCCAGATGTATTATTAACAGATTTCCTCCACATTTCTTTGGAAGAGTTTGATCATGATGCTTGAATATAACATTAAATTTCAGTAAATAAGTTGTGAAATGATACCCTACATAACAAAAATAAAACACAACTAAAGCAGGATTAATTCAAAGCAAAGCATCCAACCTGTCCAATTATTCAAGACGAACACGTTCTTGTGCGAGTCCCAGTGTTTTTTAAAGCAAACTTCAACAAAATATGTTAAACAACCACTTTTGTAAGAAGATTCCTTCACTGAGGACTGACATTTTAAAACATATGGCACCTCTTTAAGTCTGCAGTTAAGAACAGCCGGTGGAGCCCTCGCCTCTCTCGACTCCATCAGGAAGAAAAGAAAGCGAGCGTTGAATATTCATGCCCATATTCATGACAGCATAAGGTATCTGCTGGGATGTCTGAGGGGCAGGTCACGGCTTTGAACGGCCTCACCTCGCCGAGGATTGTGTAAGATAGCGGTCCACCAGAGATTTCTGTAAGAGAGCCCAAACTCTCTGAGCCTCCATTGTTGTGCCAGGAGTCAATGATCCATTGACCCCAGCAGGTGGGAGGCTGCTGGGAGCCAAAGGCCAATACAATCAATCCCACCTGGCCAAAACGTAGGTCAAAGGTTCTGTTTGTGTATGTGGGCATAGGTCAGCGTCAATATCCAGTCCCACAAATTGAAGGCGCTGATTCATTAAACACCACTTCCAAATGGCCCATTAGCTGTTTTGTGTTTGCTTGTTAGGCTTCAATCCAGTCAGTCATTTGTTCTCCCGATAAAAGGTTTTGAAGAATTTGTTTTTTGTCCCGCAGAATCTACTTCCCATCCTCTGCTCTTTTCACTTTGTTCGAGTCAAGACAACAGACTAATTGGTGCATTAAAACAGCCTGAAGCCTGAAATGAAGCGAGGCGGGGAGTACAGTCTCAGAGGTGCACGAGGATTAGGAGAGAGAAAAGAGATGAAGAGGGAAAGAAAGAAGGAAGAGGAGATAATGAAGAGAGACAAAAAAAAAAAAGACAGAAAAATGGCGAGGAAAACAAAATTTAAAAAAAAACATTATGGAGAAACAAACTAGCAAACAAGCAGAATGAAAGACACAGCCAGACTTCAGGCTTGTACGGGGATTTGTGAGTGCATGTGTTAAATTTCTCTACTTGTTGGAGACAAATTGCGGCACATAGCGAGCGTCTGAGCTGGGATCAGACACCCAGAGAGAGACGACGGGGGAGGCCAGATCGGCAGTCGCGCTGGACCTGGCAGGAGCCTCGTGCCTCAGAAATACCAGCCTCTCACATTGAGCTTGTTTGTTTGTCTGCTTTTCTATTTTCATCCTCTTTTCATCGCCACAACAACACCCCTCCCTGCATCCTCCGTGGCCAGAAGCTTCGACATCCCGTCCTTCTCGCTGTCGCCGCAGCCAACTGTAGTTTTTATTTTCCTCAAAGTGACAAATTGTTTCACAATGAAGCAGATCAGTGCAATAGTTTTTAATCCGCCATGCCTGCACTTCACACTGCGGAGCACACACATTATAAATAGTGTATATTAGCGCGATGCATGACCCTGTTACATCATTCAACCTCAGATGGTGAGTCCCTGCTGCCTCAAACTGTCATGCCTTTTTTATGTGTCTGTCAGCAAGTTAGAGAAGGCACATTAGATAAAAAAGCAAAGGGCTGTCATACATTGCACTGTTCTGTGAGACAGTCAGATTTTCCTTTCAGTCAATTTCTACCCGCTTTAGTGTGTAATCAGCTTATTTTCGCTAAAATTAGCCCCGTCGGTTGACTAGATTCAATTCAAATTCAAAAGACAGACAGATGACGGAAAAAATGATTGAGCCGCGAAATGTCACCACCTTTTCAGATGTTTTCCACCTTCTGAGTGACAGGACAGCACCGATATGCAGTTTACTACCAAATCACATTCATGTGGAGATTTTATGTGCTCAAGCAAGTAAACTTAAGGAGATATATTCTTCTCTTTTCCATCCACACTGTTTTTGTGTTCATATTCCTAAAAGCACACTGTAACTGTGATGTAACACTGAGCTCAAAGCAAAACAAAAAAACACTGGTGTATTTATGTACATGTCATGATTCCATGTATTTTACTTTGTTTTGATTATGGTTATGATTTCATGCATTTGGTTTGGTCTTTACTCTTGTTTCTTTTCTAGTTCAATGGTTATTTTGGTCTTTGTCTCGTTCTGTGTTTCATGTCCTGTTTTATTTTGATAGTCTTGTTCTTAGTGTGTTCTTACCCAAGCTTTGTTTCCTGTCACACCTGGCTTGATTGTCTCGTCTGCCACAGCCTTCCCTGACTGTCCTCTCCACCTGTGATCCATTGACCCTCGTTACCCCAGTGTAGTTAACCTCATGTGTCTCTTTGTCCTGCGCTCGCGTCCCAGCCTTTAGTTAATAGTACTTGTGTCATAGTCATAGTCATAGTCATAGTGTTTTCTGGGTTTTTTTTTAACCTCTGCCTGCCCACTGGATTTTGCCTTCGCCTGCTGTTTTGGATACCTCTGCCAGAATTAACGCAACTTTAGATAAACCTGCTCTCGCCTCGGTGTCTGCATCTGGGTCCACGTTCCTTGCCTGCTTCCTGACAGAAGCCCCTTGACAGTACATTAGTCTCCATAATGCAATACACAAGGCAAAAAAAAAAAAAAACACTTAAAATTGTGGGAGTTGGTGAAACAGTTTATTTTAAACTAAAGCAGAAACAACTCAGAGTTCAAATCTTCCAACATGAACACTGTTGCCCTCTTGTGGTGAAATAGCGACACTGTCAAAGAGTCACTCATTATACGTAACAGGAATTTTCAGGCTCTTGGCTAAAGATTTGTTCTTCCTCTTTGGTTCATAGACATTTGCTACCAACTACTGTGTTTCTGTTGCCACTGTCTTTGGTAAAACCCCAGCTCCTCCTGTCCACATGTCAAAGTGTCCTTGGTCAAGACACTGATCCCTGAGTTGCTCCCAATGGTGGCTAGCGCCTTGCATGGCAGCTCGGTGGCCATTGGTGTGTGAGTGAATGGGTGAATGAGTTGCCTTGTAAAGCGCTTTGGCACTTAGCTTAGGTCATGAAAGCGCTATATAAACGTACTTCATTTACCATTTACGCTCCGAGGTAAAGGCTTAAAACCACAGACATAATAAAGATTTTTATTGTGTCTGTGGTTAAAACATTTGCTCATCCTATGTAATAGGCATGTTTGGGATCAGCTCATCATCTATTCAGTAGTTTTTTGTTACTAACAGACCGACAGGAGTACAAAAAAACAAACAAACCAATGTGAGTGAAAACATAACCTCCATGGCAGAGGTAAGTACTACAAATGGATAACAGCGTCACACAAACAATATAAGATTTGCATAAATAATATCTAGACTACAAGGACAAGACAACACATTACAAATTGTAGTGGGTATTTCATTGTTTATCCAGAGTCACGGAGTAAATGTTTACTGATCACTTCTACCTTGAGACATGTAACTAAACTGATTTGAGCAACAGCTGAAGTAAAACTACTGTCAGTAAAGAGCAAAAATATTCTGCAAAAAGCACTTTGGGACCTAGCTAAGGTCATGAAAGTGCTACATAAATATACTCCATTTACCATTTAAAACATTTGCTCTATATGTGTTATAGGAATTTGTTTTATAGGTATTTTTTTTCTTTCCTCTGGGAAAAAAAATCCATCCTCTAATCTTGATTTATAACAAATCAGAAAACATTTGGAGAGCTCAAACCTCTGCTGAGGTATAATCCAGCTGTATGGATGCTGTGTACCCATCCTCTGATCTTGTGTATGTATGTAGTAATAATTTGTTCCATGGTTGATACTGTATTGCTCTAAAATAAATAAATGAAGATCTGTTTGTGAATTTTTTTGTAACAAACCAAAGCAATCAAAAACATAACCTCCTTGGTGGTAACATTTCAAACAGTAATTGAGAAAATGATACATTGTCGGATCTGCTATATCCATGTACAGTATAGTACAGACCCTTACCTCAACCTCTCTGCAGTGTCTCAGATCCCAGTTTGAGGCTATCCCGGCAGCTGGCATCTCTGCAACTGTCTTGCAACGTCTGGCTTTCACCCTCCTTAAAACAGCTGGAGGGAGTGGGGGTGAGACTGACAGTCACAGACAGCTCAGATCAAAGAGGAGTAAAGATGGAGGGGCAGAGCCCATCTGTCAACCTAAGCAGTCACATCCTGTTCAGTGGTGTACGGTGGCAGCTGGCCGGAGCCTTCTGCTGCTGCTGCTTGGAGGAGAATCAACCAATGTTTTCATGCTGGTTATTAACAATCACTCGTGCCAGGTCCAACTGTGGTTCAACCAGGAGACACCAACAAAAGATTAATTACTTTACTTCTCCTGTGATTGATTTGCAGTGAGAGATAATTAGGGCTAAACCCCAACACACAACACAAACTTATCTGTATTGAGTCATGGCAAGAGGTGAGTTTATGTTCATGAGGTGATGGACTTCTGTTGACCCCTGATGCTAATCTAGTGGCAGAGGAGAAGTAGGACTGATTTGAAAATAGATGCAAGAAAGAAATAAAATAAATGCTTTAACTAAGTACGGACACAAGAGAAACTAAAACCATTTTCTTATATGCCATATGGAGGCAAGATGGCCACTGTGATAGCTCCATTTGAGTATAAACTATAATCTATATAACCCAGAGAGATCGTTTTACAACTGTTGATCAACTTCGTCAAACTGGAAAAGCAATTTATGGCTCGACAGGATTTGTGCCGTAGCAGAGCACCATTCACCGGCTCTTATCTAACCTTCAGCTGGTCTTTATCCTGTGTTTTGGTGATGGCTAAATTATGTTCAGTGGATGTTAATGTGTGTTTAGTATAGTGTTGCAGCTTTTCCTTAATGTGCCTGAAAATTACCTTGCCGTCATTTTCACTTTTCATACTCTATTTCCTTTGATGTCAAGACATTAATTTCAGATGGCTGTGCTGCAATTTGCAGGGATCACTGATAGTCGTGTGTGTGTGTGTGTGTGTGTGGGTGGACCCAGTGTGGTCTCGCTTGTGCTCCTTCCGCCTCGCTCGGTGTTTGTGGGTGAGCAGAACGGCGCTTCTCCGGTGATCGGTGACAGCGCACACGACACAGTTATTGCACAGTCATGTGCAACGGGGTGAACTCAGAGAAAACCAGAAAAAAAAACAACAAATTCCTCAGATGCTCATAGTGAGTCACTTTGATCATATTTAGAATTATCATTTAAAAGAAATACGAATATAAAAATTTCAATATGAGGTAAAGGCAGGTCATTCAAGGCGAATGGAGGTTTATCCACAGCTAATGTATCCTGTGTGTGAGTCTGCAGCTTATGTCTTTGAACATGAGTCCTCCTTTTATATTAGGGCTGTCAGAATGAATGCATTAACACAGATTAATCCATCATCATGATTAATCTGATTAATAATTTTAATGCAATGAATCCATCTGCAGCACAGAATGACTCTGATCATCTCTGGTGATGCATTTCAGGCAGTTTGTCCAAGTGGAGTTGTCGTCACACATGCACAAATAGACAGTTAATCCTGAGGTGACAGGCAGCAGAAGCAACCAATAAAAATGGACGATGCTAAACAGCACGTTGGTCAAGACAGAATAGTTGACTGACACTCTGCAGGAAGAAGTTTTCTTTTCCCCGAAGCACTTTCAGCTTAAAATACCACATTAACGTGAAGCATACATTAGTACATACTGCTAGCACTACGGCTAACGCATCACCTAGCTTGCGAGAAACCACCCTCATGCAAAAAGAAATTAATATAGATTAAAAAGTAAAGATATATAATCGTGATTAATCGAAATTAATCCACAGCAACCCTGTGATTACCGTATTTTCTGGACTATTGAGCGCACCTGTCTATAAGCCGCTATTGAATTTATTTGAACAGCGTCATGTGGTCCACTCTGACCGGGTCTGATGTGACGAGGCTAAATGTATCGGCGGCACGGAGCTTGCTAGCTTGTAAAAAGCTAACGAGCTTCATGCTGCCAATACATGAGCTGCAGGGTTCAAAGCGTCGGAAAAAAGTAGCAACATATAGTCCAGAAAATATGGTTATCCACTTTTTCTTCCAAAAACTCAGTTCATGGTCAGGGATCTGTTTACTTAGCAGTTCCACCAAACAGTGATTTCCCTTTTTAAACCTTTTTAACACTTTCATCTAAATAAGTGTTAGAGGTAAAATGACTGAATATTATAACATTACAGAAGGAACAGACTTATATAGCATTACTTTAGCCATCTTTCTTCTCCTATTAATTATCCCATGAGCCCTCATATTTATTTTTTGACACATAGAAGGGAACTGAGCCTCTATGGCGACATTAAACAAAGCAGGTAAAACATGCACTTTCAATCAATCAATCAATCAAACAAAGTTTATTTATAAAGCACTTTCCAGCCACGTAAAATCAGACCAAAGTGCTCACAATAATAATAATAATAGAAACAATACAGTAGGATCGAGTTACTAAAAGAAATCAATAAAACCACAGTGCACCACAATAAGAACAAATAAACTTGTAACATTAAAATAAAGTATTTTACGATGACATAAAGATAAAGATAAACAGTGTTATAGACATTAAAAGCACTTCTGAAAAGGTGAGTCTTTAGTGTGGACTTGAATAGTGATAGGTCAGTGATGGTTTGACTTTGACCACCTGCTGATATGTCAGTCCTATAGTTTTAAGTTTAGGATGTGGATGCTTCAGTGCCACCCTCCAGCCACCTCTAACATCCTGACTCTGCATTGCCATCCTCGTTTGAGTAAGGTGCCCCACCTTTGCCACCCCAGTCAAAAAGATGCGGATGTGCCCGGTGCCTGATTTAAGATTTAATCAATAGAGCAGACTGAGTCAGAGAATTTCCCACAACAGGGTTTGAATAAACAAGAAGCAATTTTCCCTCACAAGTTCAGATTCACAAGCACAGCTTTTAGGGAGTTATAATCTCTTGTGAGGCGAGTGAACTTTAATGAGCACCAAAAAAAAAATCTTTTATAATCAGCTCCTCTTCTTCTCAAGTCTCATCTACCTCACTCCTCACATTGGCCATGATGATAGAGAACAAGACCACTGCGGTAAGAGAGCTGCTACTCCAGCTAAAGTTTGGAGAAAGTGCAGGAGTGTGCAGTGATATTCCTGAATTTGCGTTTGTAAATGCCAAGAAACCATCTTCAATAGATAGTTTATAGATATGAGGAGGCCGAGACTGATGCCAAGTTAGCAGATTGCAATAGATCCGGATGTTGTTTAATATGTTTTTGCTGGAATACCTCATGTGACCCTCTCCTTTATCACATCCCCTCCTCCCTACCCTGAATGTAATATATGTGCTGAAGTCAAAACATGATTTAAAAATAGTTTCATTCTTCCTGTTAACGGTGTCGTTTTTTGGTCACATTTGTGGTCGTAAACAATTCTGTGAATATTGGTAAAACCAGAGTTATTATGATTTTGGTTCAAACAAAGAAAAACCTTTGGTCTGTTCCTTGGTATAAAAAATGTACTTTGTCACATGCTTGTTATTCCTATAGCACACTTCAGTCACTGCAATCGTTCTGCCTTAAAGTAATATCGTGACATTTAAGGAAAAAAATCCAGATTTTCTTACATTTTTTATGAAATGAGCTGGATGAGAGCATCGATGCTACTCTGATCTTTAACTAGTTTCCAATAAAATCTGCACATCAACACCTCTAAAACTCAGTTAATTACACTTCATCTGACCTTTATCTAAAAGAAAAATTGGTTTTATAATGTGTTATACCAGAGTGTGTCTTTGCCATGGGCAGTGACATCCCAGAGCTGCCTGGAAAACTCACAATCATGAAGCCTCCAATGTGGATTTTTATACTTTTTTATTTTGTCATAGCCTGGCTCACTGGCTACGGCAAGGAGGGGAAGGACACCACGAAATACAAACAATAATTTATTAACAAAACATAAGTGAGTAAATTAGTGGGCAAAAGATAAAGATGGAGTGTGTGCGTCAGTGCGATCAGTGGTGTAAATGTGGGTGAGTGAGTGTGTAGTGTGGTGCATGGTGTTGGTCTTTGAAATACAGATAACAAAACCCAAAAGGTGTGGCAGGCGACTGGTCGGATGGTAGCTGAGAGAGAGAGCAGACTCCGTCCTTGGCCGGCACTTTTAAAGACCGGAGCCCTGAGCCCAGGTGTTCTCCATCAGGGCGGAGTCTGCAATCAAACAGAGGTAACACACATACACCAGGCCACCAGCAGGGGCCGTCACAATTTCGTATGGATCAAACAAATAATATATAATGTGTTAATTAATGCACTTTACTATAGTAAAATCATATACAAGCATAAGATTCACTGTCTGCACAGCCAACCATTGTAGATCCTTAGTAACATGTAATCAGTGTTTTTTATTGAAAGTGAAAAATGCTAATTTGCTTACATTTTCAGAGATGAGTTGGATGAAAACATTATTACAATTCTGATTTATGTCCACTAAATAAAAAGCTACAGCAAGCAGACAGTTAGCTTAGCTCAGCATCACATATTAATGCTGTGTATCCAACCTGTTTGATCCTTTAATCAAAGTTGTTCGGTGTCTTGCTTCTTCACAGTGAGCAGAAATTTCCTGGAGTCTCCGCTGGTTGCCCAGCAACCTTAAGTGACAATAAGTCTTCAGTGTGGCTTCTTACTTCTGTTTTATTCATTTATTTTTTTGTGTTAATGAGCTTTAAGGGTGTTGGTAATCCAAGCTAGGCTGTTTGATGCCGCATATTTAGAGTTATTGTTCTAGGTACTAAATTAGTTATTAAGTCATTGCTGATTTTAGGTGGATTTAGAAATCCAAAGGTCCCAGGCAATTCCAGCCTCAGACCCCTTTAGTCACAGGGACTGAACTACATTTCTTTTTGTGAAGCGTATCTTCAATTAATTGGCTTCAAGTTGGACATACTTTAAGTGGAGCACATGCAAAAGCTGGAGTTGTGTCCTGACAACGACAATGAGACTGAGCTGACACACATCACACCTCATCAGGCCACAGCTGCTTAAACACAAACCAAACTGTGGCATCTCTGGAGAATTTTGACAAGGCGGCATAATTGGAAATTCAAATGTCAGACGGCGAGGGACATGAAGATCAAGAGAATCAGAATGAAAAACAAACCATAGAGAAGTGAGTAGAAAAAAAATAAACATTAAGGAAAAAGAGGACTGAATTGTAATGAACATGACATTAAATTTAGACTCACTCCATGTAATATTAAGATTGACTCATATACCAGCTACATCCTGGAGCACATCAGTAAGTGTCTGCTCAAAGCCAGTGATGCAACCTTCAAGGGCAGAGACCAGGAGGCTGACAGAGGATCTAACAAGTTCAACATTTAGAGCATTTAGACCATCACAACTGCAGAAAACAACGAGTAGCCTCCAAGTGGACCTCCCACCATATGAACTGTCTCTCATGTTTGAGCCACCATGAACAGGGCAACTGCATGACCAGTGTAGGTGGCTGGACATTTTTAATCTGACCATGGACCAGACTGTTGTCCCTCCAAGTTTCAAGACCGTCTGGTTGCACTCAACCCCTCACAGCAAAGTGCCTCAAGAGGCTTCTTCAACATGCTGCCTGTCCTCTACCCTGGATCCCCCACACAAACAGGTCAACACAGGATCTCCACAGCAGCACCGTGATCCTGTCCAGACTCCTTGTGGATTTGGTTTTTGTGATTATGTTGCCTTGTTTTTTGGCTTTTGGTTCTAGTTTTGTGTTTCCTGATGCTTCCCCCTTGCTACACCATCTGTGTCTCCCCTGTCTTAGTTTTTGTGTCCTGGCCTTTTCCTGTTTTATTTTGGTAAAGATTCTACTCTGCGTTTTGTTCAGTATTACTTCCTGTCTTTGTTCTGTATTACTTCCTGTCTTTGTTCTGTATTACTTCCTGTCTTTGTTATGGGCGGCTGTGGCTCAGCTGGTAAAGTGGGTCGCCTTCGAATCGTAAGATCGTGGGTTCGATCCCCGGCTCCTCCTGTCCACATGTTGAAGTGTCCTTGGGCAAGACACTGAACCCTAAGTTGCTGCTGATGGTGGCTAGCCATTGGTGTGTGTGAATGGGTGAATGAGTTGCGTTGTAAAGCGCTTTGGGACCTAGCTCAGGTCATGAAAGCGCTATATAAATGTACTCCATTTACCATTCTGTATTAGTTCCTGTCTTTGTTTTCTTCCCTCCTGTGTGATTGCCCTAATGTGTTTCACCTGTCTCACTCCTGTGCTCACCTGTGTGTCTCGTCGGGCAATCACAGACACTTCCTGTCTCTGTCTTGTTTTTGTCAGTCAATTTGTCTTACGTTCCCTGATCCTCGTCCCTGTTCCTGAGTTTTGTCCTGTGTTTGTCTAGTTTGGATTTTTTTGTAGTTTGGGTTTTTTAGGTCCCTTGTGGACTAGTCTTTGGTTTGGTTTTTTACCTGCCATTCTTGTGCAGCATCCTCAGTTGAGTTTTATTTATTAAAGACCTTTTTGCATGCCCCCGGAAGTCTGCATTTAAAGTCATACTTCCCACTAAACCTGACAGATCTCCTCACAGCTGATTTCAAGCATTGTATTAGCAAATTACTCTGGAAATGGCCATTGGACTTTGTGACTAACAGATCCCAGCCTGTTAAGTCACACAACCTCTCCTCCTCCTCCTCCTCCTCCTCACTCTCCCCGGACATCAGCAGGTCACTGTATTCCCTTATTTCATGTGCATGGGTCTAACATCAAGTTGTAGACACATCCACAGTTCAGGTCAGACCGATTTCTGTCCATATTTTGTTTTACAACCCTTCCCAATTCTGTCTACTTCTCATGAATGTATAATATATGTTATCATTTTTATCTAATGTATATGTGTTATAAGTGCTGTCTTCTTTCGGGGTTGTCTGTTGGGGTGGCAGTATGACCACACGGGGTAGGACTCGGCTGGACAAACTGATCCACAAATGCGCGTCTGTGATGGGCATCCTGAGTAACACCATACATCCTCTACATGACATAGTGGTAGCCCAGAGGGGTAACCGTAGCAATAGGCTCCTCTCACTGCGTTGCAAAACTGAACGGTTCAACAAATCATTTGTACCTTCAGGTATTAGACTGTACAACACACACATCTGAACCGAACTGTACTTGTTTGCTGGTGCACTCTTCTTCTTCTTCTTGTTATTATTGTTTTAATATTATTCCTTGTTATTATTACTCGTGTGATTTAATGTCTGTATTGGTGTGTTTGCTACCGGACATTTGAATTTCCCCAAAAGGGGATTAATAAAGTTTTCATCTATCTATCTATCTATCTATCTATCTATCTATCTATCTATCTATCTATCTATCTATCTATCTATGTGTTCCTGGTCATAGTCAGAAACCCTGTACATACTGTAACATATAGCATCACTTCTGCTGTAGATGATTAGATGCTGCCTGCGTTTTATTGGCACAGTGACAATGAATGAAATCCAATCTAAGAAACCTGGTTACCATGTGTCACAGGCTCCAGCGTAAATAAATGTCACGGACTGACATTTGATTTGGAAAAATAAAATGACAGTGATGTTCCTGGGAGCTAAGATCAGCGAGGTTAAAGCAAGCAAAGTACACATTAATCGAAACCAGGAATAACTCACTTGGTTTCCTCCACAGGCTGTTAATTGCTCACTTCTTGAAAGCCTCGTGCTTGCATGAGCTCTATTATTAGCTTGATTTTATTCTCGGTGTAAACAGCTATGGTTCAGTAAAAGGTTAAAAAAGAGATGGTGAAATTAGCTCATAGCCCTTTCTGGGTTGTGATGCTAAGAAACATCAGTGAGCGAGTTTTCTTTGCCTAAATAAATATCTCAAACCTTCTGGGGTCTTGTTTTTTAGAAATCAATATTATCCTCACTCCAGGTTTGAAATAAATCAAAAAACAAATCCAACAATGTAGAATCAGCAACTTTGCCGGGTAATACGTTTTGAGGGTCTAACTGGTTTCAAAACCAATCCTGATACCAACACAGGAAACTGAAATGGGAAAAATGTTCCAACCTCTGACGAATCTCCACAATAAATAAAGTTCACTTCACAACTTTTCAGCACAAACTTTAGAAAGGGCAACAGTAAAGGGTGATACCCCTTCACTTTTATCTCTCTTTTTTATGTGGTCACACCTCATAACTGCTGCTCATGGCATGAATCATGCATGAAGAGTGCAGCATGATAATTTAGCACAGCAATCTTTAAACTGAATTTTAATAAAAATTGAATCACTCTGAGAAGTAAGATCCGGAGTGAAGCATTTTTTGGAGGCAGTAGGTACAGTATGTTGTCTCAATTGGTTACTCCTATTTAATTCTTTTCTATTAAAGTTGGCCATTAACAAGATGAGACACTGTTGCCACCAAGTGGTCTGGAAAAATACTGTCAGAGATATGTGGATGTGAAACAGTCTGTCAGCTCAGATCTTTCTTGTAAGGGCAAAATTGTAAGAGTTAGTCATGTAATGTGACATTTTTGGGAACCGAGTGACACAATACAAAGATGTGATTTCCCAGCGCGTCAGAATAGATTTTGATCCCAGCCTTCAAAGGTAAACTCAAGGTCAGACTTGTATCTGTGTAAACTCCTGGCTGTGCTGCACACTGTTGGGTCACAGAGGTAACATTATCCAGACAGAGCAGAAAACAAAGCTCATTCATTAGAATCAGCAGCTCTGTACAATTACATTTACAGCTGTCGCTTGATGTGCTTCGGTTTGCAAAACTTCATTGTACAACATAAAATTGTTTAATACAACGGGAAAAGAAAGAAGTTCATTTTAGGAAAGGAGCTTTAAACATGTGCTTTTTTAAATTATCTTAAAATAACAAATGAACGACACAGCTTGTGGTTGTTTGACATTATTTTAGGTGATGTCACATGTCTCTTTGCACCAATCAGGATTCAACAGTGTGTGAGTTGTTGAATCTATTGACAGTTTGTGGGATGCTTTGAGTTTCTGAGCATTAAACTTAATAAGCAACAGATAAAAATGGATTTTAAATGTTTATGTCACTTATTTATTATGGAGAACGTATTTACTTATTTATTTTGGAAGTTAACACAATAATATTACTCTGTCAGATTATTTTAGTATCAACAAGTTGCTGTTTTACTCATCTAGCACTTGAAGCAAATCTAAATCAATATTAGATTTTATCTATGTTCACACTTTTTAGCTCTATTTTCAGTCTCCTGAGAGAAATTACTTTGACTGTGTTCACTAAATTTGTCTATGTGTTGTTTGCCACTGAGAAAATCGTAGACTTTTGCAGCCTTGTCCCTGAAAACAGTCTCTTGCTGTGGCTGAAATTGTAGGGAGTGCAGTGAGAGTGAACCCAAACAATAAAGTTGTTTGTCAGACAACACGCTGAAAATCACCAACACTGAGAAGAGGAACATTTTTGTGTGGAAAAAAAGCTTAACTATAATAGTCAATCAACTAGTGCATGCAGCTCTTTAATGTGTGTCTCATTCATGTTCAAGAAGCTGGGCTGTGACTCCCGGTTTTGTGCATAAGAGACAAACACCACA
Source organism: Pseudochromis fuscus (assembly GCA_900323345.1). Taxonomy (NCBI): domain Eukaryota; kingdom Metazoa; phylum Chordata; class Actinopteri; family Pseudochromidae; genus Pseudochromis; species Pseudochromis fuscus. The sequence continues at coordinate 44,840 of OOFC01048945.1, forward strand.
GAGCGCTGAGACACCTGACGACCCCTCCACTGAGGCGTTTCCATGGTTTTAGACGTATGATGGACAGCTGAGATCGAGGTGAGGTGTAAAGGTCGTAGTCGCTGTTCCTGTTCTGTGTCCTCACTCGCACTAACCACATCCTCAGTCTTGGCAGATCATTCATCTTTCTCACCCCATGCTGCATCCGTTTTTCCTCCTCTACCTCCTCATCATCTCTGTGGCCCAAGAAGACCAAGAGGTTCTCCAGTAACCTGCATCAGCCTGTGTGGCCCCTCTGTAATCACTTTGTTTATCATCATCATTATCGACGTATGAAAAATGCTCTTAAACTCTTGAACAGCTGTTTGGATTAAGACCTTCCTCGCTTATAAATTTCAAAAGATGGAAAAGAGTCTTAATCAACATTGACCGGTTATGATAAGTCCTGCAGACTGGAGGGCACTTTTTTAATTGGTGCCAACAGACTGCTGGGTCAACATCTGATTTACTGACACCCATAATAACTCACTAACAGCACAGCATCCTTAGATTACCACTCACAGCGTGGTTAACGTGTTGTCACATTGTTTCCTCATTTGTGCCGGTCCTTCATTGTAATATCTGATGTATGTGGAAGAAGTCAGATGTTATACTAAAGATAGTGGTCAGTGGGATAATGTTCACTGCTGTGTCTCATTTTATCTTTGTTGAAGTCACTTATTTTCAGTTCTTGGTAAATATTATTACCACGAATAATAAATTTCTGTCTGTAGTTCCCAAGATACATCTCACAGCTCTTAAAGACAACAAATATTAGTACAATATTCATTGTAAGGAGTGAGTCATGCTTGTAGACTATATACAGAATGAACGAAGAAATGTGACCACTCTTGTTGATTTGTGGACTCGTATTTTGAAGCCTGGAGTTTGACATTTCAACATCGCCATGTTGGTTATTTGGAGCCAGAAGTGACCATATTTGGACATGAAGGTAGGAGTGAGGAGGCGGGTCTCACACCTGGGTCAGCCCATTGTGTACAAGACTCGATTTCCGAGTTGGTCTCACTGGGAAACCAGACTTGTAAATCAAACTAGCCACACCCCTAAATATTCCCCTTTTTGAAGCCTATATCTACTTAATGATGGACCGCCACATCACTAATAAATAGAGATGACTTTAGCTAATGATATCAGAATGTAGTGTTTTGTGAGTATTGTACTTTTTCACTTCCACTCTATAGTTACAATCATGGGCACTACTGGTTACAGATTAATATCTACAATTGCTAAAATATATAGCTCACCTTTCAGGAATTATGACGTTTGAAATAGAATTAGAGTTTGTTGTGATACTACGGAGCCCCTAAAGGGACATGAAGGAAAAAAAAGTGCAGCTAATTTCGTGCGCACGAGATAGGTTTTCCGGTATACCAAATATGCATAATTTGTTCAAATCTTCAGTTCATGAAGTAGCTTGAAAATTACTCAACACCGCCATCTACAGGCGTTACGTCACTTTAAGGTGGACCGGGAAATTCAGCATCTTCTGTATACCGGAAATGCTAACTTGTGCACACGAGATACAGTCGGAAATGCTAACTTCGTGTCCCTTCAGGGTCTCCGTAGGATACTCATAATGTGGTAAGTTTTAACGGTTTGTTACAACAAGTCTTGTACCCCAGATTAAAATATTTGACAAATATTGGTTACACAGTAATTTGGTACAGTCAGACATCCAGTTCCCTGATGATGAATCTTAATAACACTGTCATCTCTTTAATAATCTAGCTCGTCCGTTATCACTCATCCAGAGAAGTATTTCATGTGCATTCCTTTTGTATTTTTCTTAATTATGGATTAAAAACACAACAAAAACAAATATTCTCCAACAATATTATGATCTTCTACCTGGGGTGCAAATCATCACAGGTGACTAACAACGTGTCAGCATCAGGTCGATTATCATCACCTGCAATTAGGATCGTCATTAAAAGGAAGCTCCGAGGAGGTGGTAGTTGACATTGAACTGATGTGTGAAACTTGATTTTGTCAGCGGGTGCAAACTGCTCAGCTGGGAGACAGAGAGAGACATGAATCAGCAGTGTCGGCTGCCAAAATGACTGACAAAGTCACTCACTAACACGCCGATCGCTGCTCAAGGTTGACACTTATGTCACATCAGATAAATGCGTGAGTGTGAGCAGCCGTGGAGAGACTCGGCTCAATCACAAGGCTGGTTGTTATTCAGTTTTATAGTTCATTCAGACAAAAGCGATGCCCAGAGTATGCAAAAAAAAAAAACTCCATGATCCCACGCAGGAACATGCTGACGTGGATCCTCACTCAGAGCAGAAAGCCTTTTAAATCACTCTCATAAATTATCCTTTTTTAACCTTTTAAACCCCAAGGTCTCCCAATTGTAGGACCCTGAGACTTGATGTCTGGTATTTTTCTATAGTTGAAATTTCAAAATAAGAGCTCAGGGCTTAAGGGGTTAAATGAATTACAGACTGACTGAAACTGTGTCTATATGTATTAACCCAATTATCATATGATATAGTTAACACATGAAGCAACAGTTTCACATTTGATTTTTAAAAAAAAACCACTTATGAAGTTAAGTTTTTACATTTCTTTCTTTCTTTTTTCGGCCTTACCTTTACAGTTCACCTCACCACTAGTGATATACCGTACAGTCAGAGACATAAGAGCAGTGGAGCTGTTCGTCTGCCTGCACTTTAAATCATTTCTGACAGTTTCATGATTAGAGGGGACATCAGCTCAGGCACATACTTTTCTGACAAACACATCTTTGGCTCTCTCCTTCCTCTCACCTTACCTCACTTCATTTCTGTGTGTGAATTTTACATATTTCAAAAACACTCACCGGGATGTTGTTTTATTTTATTTTTGGTTTCATAAAACGATGGAAAAGGTTGAGCGCTCAGGCTTGTTGCAGATGGGCTGAGCAGACATTAACAAACACAGGCTACAGTAATGAGGATGCCTTAACCGTAAGAGATGGTTGTAGTGATGAAGCTTTATTTTGAGATTTCTGTTCACTTGTTGTCCTCACCTGTCTTGTCGGTTTGAGTTGTGAGGCGCATACATCAGGCTATAAGCTGTGGATGTTCCCTGTTCCCATTACAGTGAATCAGCAGTGTATGAAACAATCCCATCTGCTGCGCCGCCTGCTCCTTTTTATTGTTATATACACTTCTGCCCCTGTAATGTGGATTCATTCTGGTCTGCATTGATTCTGGATGAGACTGGGAGTTGTTGGTTAGTGGTTGCATATCAAGAGAAAAAGCAGAGCGTGTAAAAACACTTTCAGGACTGAGTGGATGTTGTACACAGGAATATTATCACAAAAGTGTTGCAGGCACAGGAATTAAAATAAACAATGGCCGAGGATGACTTGAGACACTCGAGTGTTGCAGGATGAGCCTCTGGCTCAGTCACTAATTATCACTGCAACCCAGCAACACCACTCATGGTTTAATTAGCAGGACTAGATAGTGAACAACTGGGAGTCGGATGGTAATCTTCTTCAGTGCCTTCATGTTATTGTTTCTGAATAATATCGTAGAGAAAAAAGTTTTTCAACAACACACAGAATTGTAACAGGTTTAATTTAGCTCCCATTAAAATATGTTCTATAATAATATCTTATTTCACATTCAATGCTACACACTAACAATGTCAGAACTGGGTAAATATTGGACTAACTACATGCTGGGTTATTCTAACACAGTAAGATGGGCTGTTATTCAATATTTTATTGATTTTACTCAATATATATGTAAATTTATTTATTTATTTATAAAAGTATTTTCTTATTTTTACCCTACATTGTGTTATTTTCGCCCAACATTTTATTGTTTTCCCTCAACATTTTGTTGGTTTTACCTAACATTGTATTGTTTTTACCTAATATTTAAATCTTTTTACCAAGTATTTAGTTTTTTTCACTCAGTATTTTATTCTTTTATCCAACATTTTATTGTTTTTAACCAATATTTTATTGTTTTCTGATGCCCATCTCACTGGGTAAAATTAACCCAGCGTGTACGTCGTCCAATATTTACCCAGTCCCATGATTTTTAGGCTGTATATTTGTGATGTACATGACTGAACAACTGACAGTCTGAAATATTTAGATTCATATACCACTTCACTTGATAAAATATTTTATGGGAATGAAGTCACTCATGCTGCTGATGCATTCACCACTCATTTTATACCTTTAAGGAAAAAATAGCAAATATTAATCTAAATGATCTCTTTGATTGAGCCTGTTGACTTTATAAAAGACTCAGTGCTCACTCCTCAAAGAGTGTGGCGTGAATAATGATCCAATGATCTCACTGGCTCATTAGCTTCTGATGGCAGCTGACATCGCTCTGACCCTTTTCAAACAATGGCAGAAATGATTCAGGCACAATGATAGCTGTGCTGGGAAATAACTGTGCAACTAATCAGATGTAGGAAATTTAATCAATCGTTATTCAGTGAATACAGTCAAACAATAAGGTCTCCAGAGTTACTTTATTCTGCACGATGTTTGTGGACATTTATATTTAAATACTGTGTACACACAATTTGATATTTGGGGATGGATTATTTTTCTGTATTTTGTTTAATTACTCACTACAAAATTACTGTACTTTACATTTGTCCAATGTAAAATAACAGAAAAAAAAAACCTAAAAACTTTTTCAGTTAATACAAGTTCTTATGCAAAATTAAAGCCACAATCTGTATTTCACCACATAGCTGCATTTTCACTAGTTGGGTGTTGCTTATTTAAAGCTTTCCTGTTTAATGGTGTAGTGTTAGCGACTTTAGGCTACATACTGATCCATGTGAAAGCAGCTAATGAATGTGCAATTAGCGGTGTCAGCGTCAATCACAGTTAATGATAACCTCCCACAGGCTGTCACCTACACATTAATGTCTGTGCATTGATGTGATTGCTGTACTTAGATAGTGATGTCTCGTCACATCTATTGGAAGTACATGTAAGTGGTAAACTGAGAAGTGAGCCATTACTCCTAATAGGTTATTGCTATTACTGGAGTGGTTACAGTACAGTTTTGTTAACAAAGAAAACTATTTATTTTTTTAAATGCAAATTCAACACTGTCTTTGTCAGGAAAAAATGTCAGAAATATACTGAACTTTCCAAATTAATGACAGCATTGGATATATAAAATCTATTCTTATGATAAAGATTCTTAAGGATATTATTGGCACCAACCATCAACTGTTTGTAGAATAGATGAAGCTCATGTGACGTCACCCACTGGTTTGTGGACCTTGAAGCCAGGAGTTTGCCATTTGAACGTTGGCATGTTTAGAGGCAGAATTGACCATATTTGGATATGAAGGGAGGAGTGAGGAGGCGGGGCTGATCCTTGAACCCATTAACCAATTAACCACATCTGGAAATATTCCTCTTTTTGTAGCCTAATATTGACTTACTTATGTATATTGTTGTTGTTGTTGTTGTTTGTTTTTTGTTTTGTTTTGTTTTGTTTTTAGATAAAGAGTTAATTTAAGGCAATGACATCAGAATAACTAAATAAATTATTGACTGAGTATTTCATGATTGAAAATGATGATTTTTGAATTGAAGACATTTGATGCCAAAGGTTTTTGGAGCCAGTATCTAGTGGCCATTGGTGGTATTGCGTGTTTTTTTACTTCCACTTTGGACCCCTGGTTGCTTCATCCATACACAGTGTACATACCCATCAGGTAAACCCAGCTGATTGTTGTGGTTTCACTTTTCTTCTGTTTCCATCCACAGGCTCAAATTTCTGATGAAAAATGAAATGTGTGTCTTCATGACATTTACTGAACAATTTCATGTTCCCCTCAGGACCTCATTCTCTCACAGTCATTACATGAGTTTTAGTGTCATCCTCAGTCCAATTAAAAGATCGGCTTCATGGCCATATAACTGAAGGCAAGATCAGCTGTGAATATTTACTGCCTGCAGACAAATCACATTTATTGATTTTGGTCGGCACATGTTACATAATACAGTACCACACAGTGATAGCTGTGACATTAAGCATATTACTGCTCCCTAGAGAAAAAGATCTTTCCATATTGGTGCTAAAACGATTTGTTTTGTTCAAGGATTTATTTATTTATTTTAGTGGCTGTAGCTGCAAGCTTCCAACAACTCCAAAATCTTTAGTATGTCATTCACACTGCGCAGCCTTCACCATTGCACCAACTCTTCATCCATCACCTTCTCGCCCCACTGATTAACAGCTCTCTGAAAGGCGGTCTGGTCAATCTCAACTTGCTTTCCTGAATTTTAAATGCAGGGAAGTTGAACAGGGTTTTATTTTTTGGGGGTGAAATCGTATTGCTGTTCTCAGAAAAAAAAAAAAACAACATTTGTTCCCACTTTAGTTTATATAGTTTGTATAGTTTACATAACTGCACCACCAGTAAACTGCACCACCAATAAACAGTGAATCCATTAACATATATTTTTTTTTACGACGGCAGTGGCACAATAGGCAGAAACAGAGTCACTTCCTTATTTATTGAAATAACATATTTTGATACACTTATCAGTTTAAGTGCTCGTACAGAGGAGCAGGTCAAGAAAATGAAGTGATACCATTGAAATAAGAGCTAATGCCATCTCTAGCTGAGAGGAAAAAATCTCCACCAATCAGGTAATTTGAATGTAACTATGCTGTGCGGCACGGAGCTTGCTAGCTTGTAAAAAGCCAACGAGCTTCGTGCCATTGATACATGAGCCACACCGGTGTTTAAGCCGCAGGGTTCAAAGCCTCGGAAAAAAGTTGCGGCTTATAGTCCGGAAAATACGGTAATTATATTTTTCAGTTCACAGGTAAAAATGTAGCTGAGAAGACAAAGAACAAGAGTTTAGAGTCCAATCCTTTTAATAGTGTTGTAGCCAAGACCGTACCAAGCCAAGACCAAGACATTTAGAGGTCGAGACCAAAACAAGACCAAGATCGTATGTATCAGGGGTGTCCGATCCTGGTCCTCGAGGGTCGCTATCCTGCATGCTTGAGATGTGTCCCTCTTCCAACACACCTGATTCAAATGACCAGCTCCTATACCCCTGGTATATATCAAAGAAAAATCATCACAAAGTAGAACCAAATGACAAGTATTTCGTTTTTTAAAATTAAGTTTGCTTTTACATAAATGCAACAGCAACAAAAACTAGCTAGCGGAGGGCATATCTTTCTGGGTGTCACAAAGACTGCATGACACCAGGAAGACAGTACTCACTCATCACAGTAGTGCTGGCCTCGTCTTGACCAGCCTTGATCAAAACACCCGAATCCACCAAGACCAAGACAAGACAGAGTAAAAATGTCTTTGATTCTGAGACGAGACCGAGACCCTTAAAAAGTGGTCTCAAGACCGGTCTCAAGACCAAGACCAGTCTCGAGTACTACAACACTACCTTTTAAAACTTATTATTAAACTTTTTGAAGTCATGCTGGAAAATATAGCTGACAGCTTGCTGACCTTTCCTTAAAAACCTGCAAACTTCAATCAGATGTTTGTCTGCAGCTCCCCTGAGTCATGGAGCTGTTTGTGGTCACTCTGGTTGTTTAATGTTTATGTGACTTCCATCAGTTTTACTCAGATCATTTCCCTAAAACTAAGAGTCTCTCCATATAAATCCCATGAATACTAATGCTTCGCTGGCTCGCTTCTTAAGCCCCCACTGCCCGCCTTTCTCGAATATTCCTCGCCTTTGATAGGATTAGAGTTGTGTGTTTAGTGGGATAAAACGAATGAAGCACATAAAGTGCAAAGGCTGCATTTGTGGACCAGCCCTCACCAGAATTTAAAAGCCGGAAATATCAATTGAGGCCAGAGGAGTGGCTAAAGATCGATTTTAGCACTTCCCCTGATAATGTAAATGACAGTAGGGGAATTACATAAATCAGTCATGGAGAATGATTTTGTTATGGTGGTAATATTAATCATTTTTAGGTCAAAGATTAGTTTCAGTGCTGCACAAGTTTGTAAGACTCATTTTTTTTAGGTTACTTAATAAGATAAAATTCTATTTCATCTCGATATGATAAATTTATATGATCTCGACTTAACTCTCTTAGAGGGTGGATGACATATATACTTTATGAAGGTCTGATCTGTACTTTCTTTTCCTGCTTCTGTTAGTACAGAAGGCGTCCTGCTTTTAACAGTGCTGCCTATCAGTTCTACAATTAAAGTCAGCAATCTGCAAATAGTACAACCCATCCACATCTCATTACCACACTGACAAAGTAAATTCTGTTATCGTAACCCTGCATCCTTATTCAGGGCAGTAGTAGCTCCTTTCCCCTGGAGCACTCTGCACTAATGAAAAGGTGTCATGTTCGCTGAGACCGTGATGGATTGAAAGACCACAACCTCCAGAGAGATCTCTGGCACGGCTCAGTACGAGAGGGGGAGATTGCCGCTGCCAGTCCGAGGAGAGGAGGCACATCTCTGCCAGAAAAAAGGCCCAGAGATGTGATTGGTGCCGCTGAACCACAACCTCCAGGCAAAGCTCAATCTGGATAAGCTGCTCTTTGTGCCGCTGGCAGCGCCAGTGTCAACAATTTGCTGATGGAGCCCAAGTGGACATGATGATATCTCAGTGTCAGTCACTGCTGTTGTGGTTTGTTTTTGAAATGTGTAATTTGATTAGTATGAATACTATTTTTTCAACCATGGTTTATGTGCAGTTGCTATTGGACTTTACAGTTCATTTGATTCCACAGCCGATGACTCTTTGTGCAAGGAAGCATCATTTTTTTTCTCTTTCTAAGTCACAAGCATCCTAATTAGTTTTCCATGGCTGTAACTCGCTGTCTGTCTGTCCCACTGAAATCCCAGGGAAATTTTGGATTTGGCTGTTTCGCTATTGCACATTGGCTCATTCGCTTCCCCTCCTAACAGAATATGCCAGGAATAAGTTCTCATCCCTCTCGCTAAAACTTTGCAAATCAGTGGAGAGTGAATATTATCTGCTTTAGCAACCTTGAGCTGCTGTTAGAAATAAAGTTTGGTTTAACCCAGACAGACTGTATACATATTTAAAGGGAATATGAAAGCATATTTCTCAATGGACAAGTGGATGATGCTGAGCTTTCAAGGAAATGTGGCACTGGCATTTTTTGGTGCAGAAGATATTTTGACAAAAGCAAAGGTACATAATCAATGTAGATTTTGAGACACGTATATCCCTTTTCCACCGAACAAGAACGGGTGCTAGATCTGGGCTGGTGCTAGTCCTGGTGGTCAGTTGGGTAAGATCCCGTTTCTCCTATGAACCAGTTTGCTTTTCCACTGGCAAGGAGCCAACTTGGGGCCGCGTCAACGTAAAAGGTCAGTACGTCACTGCATAGGTAGCCGGTTCACAACAACCGGCCACTAGCAAGCTGTTGACAAACTACTGTTACCCTGTAACTATCAGTCCATGAAAACATAATTTTTTTCAGTGGATAATCTAGTTAAAACATGATTAAGTTAACATAGCAGTGTTGCATTGATACGTGTGATATTTATTCAGTTTTGGGAAATCACAATGTCCTTCTGGTCACATATGACGGAGCAACACCCTCGCTGTAATAATGTTTAAATGGAGGAGTTCATCATGTGCATACAAGTGCTGTTCCTGGTTTTACAGTCTACACTGAGATCCAGAGACAAAACCGTATTTTCATTACTCTACTCTTCCACTATCAATAGTTGTGTTTCCACCGTCGCTCCCCCAGCTCCTGGTGTAGTCGCTGCTTAGTCGGTGCTGAGCTCTGGTCCAGCAAGGAAGTGGGGTCAGACTTAGCACCAGTTTTAGCGGCTGGGGCCGGTTCTCGCGGCGGTGGAAACACAACAAACTGGGGCTAAGTCAGGAACTGGCCCCGAACTAGCACTGGAACCAGCTCGGTGGAAAAGGGGTATTACTGTTAATGTTAATAGCAACAGCTCTGATTGGTGGTGCAAGTCAAAATATCTGCTGAGAAAAGATTAATTTAAATGTAAAATTGCTTTCTACTTAAATCAGTCTCCAGTTTCCTGGGATTAACGTTAAACAAATGAGGGACTGAGACTTCACTTGGACTTAATACTGTGTGTGACAGACTTACACGGACACTTTGCATGGATTAAACCCAACGTAAAGTAAATGTTCAATAGGATTCAGCAGCCTGCATCTTTGTTTGTGGTTGAAGCCGCTGAGAGTCGCATGATGAACCATGATTCACTTCTGTGTAGCACTTGGCAGCGCGCCACATTAATCGTCAGGGTAATGGGAAGACAGGCCTATTGACCAGTAGTCCGACAGGACAGAGGGGCAAGACATACAAATCAAAGCTGTCCGGCCTCATATTGACCAGACTGTCCACAGGAAGCGAGATTCATTTGCGGTGTGATGGTGGGGGGATGAGGCGAGGGCAGAGCATGTGACTCAGCTCAGGGCTCTGCCACCTCCACCAAATAATGGTTGAATGTGTGTTTAAAGGGCAAATGGCATTTTGGTCTTTTTTTAGTAATTCCCTGCAGTGAAGCAGTGTGTTGTACTCTTCAGCTCATGCGTGTGCATGTAGGAGGGTGGCTCAGTGGTGCAGCACACAGCAGTGAACTGTAAGTGATGAGGGTGTCAGGAGTGTGAGACCGTCTCATGGTCGGGGAATCGATGGACTCCCTCTCTTGTCACTCTCCATTATGAACTGTTTTCATATTAGTGAACGCCATTTATGAATCATAAGTGTGCACCTTCATTGTCAAGTGCATCAAGTCAAGTCGTGGAAATTTAAATGACTCCATGATAAACAGGAGGAAAAGTATTCCCTGGAAGTGCTCATCTCTAATTGGCCGGGGCATATCTTTGTAAATCTTCCCCTCAGACTGCTTTGTGACAAGAACAAGCTCTGAGCCTCCACATTAGTGAATTGATCTTCCAGTCTGAGCTCCATTCTTCCTCTGTTTTTCCTAATGTGCTTTATTGGCAGCAGATATGTCAGAAATAAATGACCTTGATTTAAGCGAGCAGACCTCTCCTTCCTTCAGAGCAGGAAGCTACCTCTGCAGTAAAGCGCAGAGAGAGGGACGCTGTTTATTGTTCCTGCAGTTCATTGTGAAAATCACAGCGACTGCAGCAGAGACCTGTGATGAATGTGCACTTTGCTGCCAAGTGAGAAGTTTCACAAGCAATCAGTGAAATGCAGCTTTGAAAAAGAAGCAGCTGCTTTGTGGTGAAGTGGATTTTACCAGCAGATGGTGACACTCGAGTGGCAGTTTTAACTGTTTGTCAGGCTTCTTCTGTGATATTGATTTATACTCTCTGGTGTAATCTTTATAATGCTGCTGATTTCTGCTCCTGTGTGTTGAAGTTTCTTTTTTTGTCGGTGTAAAAAGTTGTTTATTTTCACCACACACTGAACAGTTCAATCACATAATCACATCTAATGGGGGTTAATTATGATTATAACATTTCTGTTCCAGGTCTCAGTTCCCCAAAGCTTAAATATTAAACTGTGTTTGAAGATATTAGCCAATATTTATCATAATGACCTTTTAAGACTTTACTATTAAGCCAATAACATTTATTTCCCAGCCCTGTGTCTTAAGTAGAGGAATGGGCTGGGAGTGTCCCCTTGTGGGCAGAGTAGTGAACATCCTGTTGGGGGTATTAGGGGCATAGATCCTAAAGGTCGCAGGTTCCCGCTGCTGTGATGCTACATGTGTCTGGATAAACTATTTGAGAAACGACGCAGACATAAGATCAGCTTAAAGTGTAAAAGATGAAATATTGGTCAAGAGACATAACTTGTTGAATGAACTTTCAAAAATCACAGAATTAATTTCCACACAATTCAATGGCTTCCTCACAGCATTAGGCAGTTCTGTTAGTCTAACTTAGTGTATGTGTGTTGAGTTAATTTAATTTATTAGAGAGGATTCAATTTACTTTGGTCCACAAAGTTGGTCAAACTAATTACAAAGTAGTAAAAATTACACAAGTTAAGCAGAGCGCACTCAGTGGAGAAAGAAAGCCGTGTAAATGTGTTGAAATTATTTTCATGATTTCATCAAGGTAACTTAAAGAATCACTTTTCGACATTGCGTCATCACATCACAGTAATGATGCAACGACGCAGTGACGTTTCCGACCAATAAGATTTTAGTACCTGCTCCGACCTGACCTGGTACTTTTTTTGAACCGCAGGAGAGGAGGTACGAAAAGTTGTACCAGGTACCAAGTTCCAGGTACTTTTTTGCCAGTGTAAATGCTCCAAAACCGAAGCAAAGCAAGTAGGTACCAGTGTAAATGCGCCATTTGTGGATCCAGAAGTGACCATATTTGGATATAAAGGGAGGAGCAAGGAGGCGGGACTGATCCTTGAACCAGAGGAAGCTGCCATTGGAGACCAGACCTGTCAATCAAACTAACCACACCCCTAAATCTCCCTGTTTTTGAAGCTACTTTATTATGATTTTTTAAAAATAGTCAGGTTTTTTTAAGCATAACATCTACTTAATTATGTTGTTGTTGTTTTTCACTTTTGAGAATCAGTTGCTTTGTCCATTTCTAAATATTATACAACCTATAGTACAGACAGAAAAAATGTCTCCATACATCAATACTTACATGGAGTGAGTGAAATGATTTATTATTATATTGATCAGTTATTTTATTGCCTATAAAGTGCACCCTGGTTAACCTGAAAACAGATCAGTGCGCACGGTCACCACAGAGGAGCAGTATTTTATTTTTAAAGTTTACCTGGTAACAGCTGAGGTAATCCCCCTTATAGATTAATTTAAAGTCAGATACGAGCTGATCTGCACGGGAGACAGGGACCCTCCATCTACACCCACCTCCGGTCTGCTTATAAGGAGGATGGATGAAGGAGCCGGCGGCGCGGACACATCGTGTGTGTGTGTCAGTATTACCAATATGTTTGAGCTGTGAGTGGCAGACGACGCGCAGTGGGAGCACCGAGGCGAGACAAAAACACGGACGTCCGCACCATCCACCCGTAAGCCTCCATCATGCCTTCGTGTTTGTTTTCTCTGCATCAGCTGTGTCGTGCTCGGCGTCTCCATCACACGTCTCGTGCAGCCTGTTTGTACTGATGTCACGGTGAGATTGATGTTTTTCTCACGGCCTCTGTGGAGATGTCAGTGGTGTGAGCGCTGACCAATATATCGCTGCTTTGACAGACCCCATATAACCGTGCGTTTTACTGGCGCGTTTACAGCCGCTGTCGCCCTGTAGGTTTCATTATGGCTGTACAGAGGTTTGGATTTTCACTTATTCGAGCCTAATTGTCCGAGGGGAGGAAAAGGCAATTAAATTAATAAAGCAGGCGATGTAATGATCCGTAGGAGGCCTGACTGTGACCAGCCCATTAGGTGTCCGTGCATCAATTAAATCCAGACTTCATCTGCGTCTCATTTTAGTTAAACGTGGATCAGCTTGGCTCAATTACACACACTGAGCAGTTAGTACACGGTGGTTAAAGGTGGGATGCTGCAATGATCATAGATAGATGGATAGATAGTGCACAATGCAGATCAATACAGCTCCCAGAGGGTTAATCATCAGGAAAGAGTAATTCATTTATAAAGAGGCATTATACACTAATAAAATAATAATCATGCAGGGCCAGAGTCTTAAAACTGACAAATTCATGTTCATCCCTCTCCTCTTCCTCTCTTCATTTAAGATGTTTTGGTGATCGACTGCCTCCTGTGGCTCCTCATCCGGAGATGCAGCCTTTAAATGCTCGTCCACAAACATAACTGAGTTGACAAAGACGACACCAGTTTTATCTGCTCTTTGAAGTCTCCCGAGGACTAACCCTATGAAGGTCCTCAGTTTCCCTCGCAGCTCTGCGCTGTGCTGTAAGTAACCTGTGTTTGTGGTGATGTTACTTGAGATGATACAGTACAGATTTTAGTGTATTTGGATATAAAAACATAAGAAACATCCCCTTTTTTGATAGTTAATGAGAAATATATCCCATCACAGATTGCTCTGATGAAACCTGTTTTTGGTTCGTCCCTGTTGTGAAGAAGAGTTGAGGTGGGAAGCTGAGGCAGAGACCATGGGCTGCGGGGGGAGCAGGACTGACGCCCTCGAGCCTCGCTACCTGGAGAGCTGGACCAAAGAGACTGAGTCGACGTGGCTGACGAGCACAGACACTGATATACCCCTGTCGTCCATCCAGAGCATCCCTTCTGAGAACTCTGAGGCCGGGTTCACCTCTGAGAAAACAATCAGTCCTGGTAAGATGAAGGACCAGGAGCACACATTCATAGAATACATTACTTACATCTGGGAACTACTGAGTTGAAATTATCAGTTATTTGTTGGGTTTTTAGGTTCATTTTAATACAATATATATAATAATATAATATTTGCTTTTATTCCCACCAGGGTAGGAGAGTTCAGGCTTACAGAGGTGCGAGTAATTTGAATAGACTCGTAAGGACTGGCCCCTTTTTTACACTCTTAACATCAAAGTGGAGTGTGACACCTATATGTATTCATCTATTTGATTTTCCCTGTAGGACAGTGACACTATTTCTCGTCACGTCAAACACTTTCACAGGTTTTGCACGGTTGATTTCAACAAGAATCCATCCTGCACCAGGGAAATTGAAATTAAAAAAAAAAAAAAAACAGTCATGGTGACCCTTACTTTGCAGCTAAGGTTGAGTATGACACATGAAACCTTCCAGTCTGCAGTTAGTTGCTTGTGCATTTGAACCATCTCCTGAATGGATTCTCTATTGTTGTTTGCTAATTTGTCTTTTGCACTGAACTGTAGGTACATTTTTCTTTGAAGCCAGGGGGGAGATGAAACTGTAAATGGGCATAATAGGCTGCATCAAAAGCCACTGTGTCCAGACAGGACTTGGCTCTCATGGCAACAGATACAGCTGTTAGTGAATGCAGGCAGAGGAGCCTTGATGTAATTGTGAAGACAAATTGAGTTCAGCTCCACTCTGAGGAGATAAAACACATTCAGAATTGGTCAAATTAATCAGCAGCTGGCGAACACAAAGATTGCATCAAATTGTCTCTCCACATTAATGCAACATACATCTACCTTTATAAGTTATCAATTAAAAAAGGCTTTATCTTGTTTGTGTGGCTTCTGTCCCGTTAATACAAACTAATGCTTGTGTTTTCCATAATTGATCACAGTGTACGGCTCCACACGGTTGTCTGATTAATCCAGCGGCAGCAGTAATGCACCTATAAGCTGTCGCCGTGTCACTTGTGATTAAAGCTGTTTGACTTACAAATTACACACTGCTACACTGTGCATCATTAGTTTCTAACCAACAATCAGCGTCTCACACAGGTTGGGAGGAAAAGCATTTGAGGACGGTCCCTGTTTGCATCATCTGTTGTTAATTGTTTTATGCTTATGTGGATTTTTATATCCTAAATAAACTAAATATAATATAATAACTATATATATAAATATACATAATATGTATAATAACTAAATATAATATAATATCTCCATATAGCGATGTGTTTTA